>OY992536.1:167521183-167562778 GCA_963921195.1 Pegoplata infirma | reverse complement strand
TTTTGGTAATAGTTTATCATTTTTATGAAAAACATTCTATAAAATGTCTCAGATTCTGAGACATTTTTCCTGCAGAAAACGTCTCAGTTTCGGAGACATTTTTTGTATAGAAAACTCATTTTTCTATACAAAAAGTCGCAGATTCTGAGACATTTTTTCTATAGTCTCAGATTCTGAAACATTTTTTCTACAGAAAAAGTAAAGATTCTGAGACATTTTTTCTGTAGAAGAAATATTCTGACGCATTGACACGTTTTTTATATAGAAAAAGTCTTAGATTCTGAAAAATTTTTTCTGTAAAAAAAGTCTCAGATTCTGAGACATTTTTTCTATAAAAAAAAGTCTCAGATTCTGAGACATTTTTTCTATAAAAAAAAGTCTCAGATTCTGAGACATTTTTTCTATAAAAAAAGTCTCAGATTCTGAGACATTTTTTCTATAAAAAAAGTCTCAGATTCTGAGACGTTTTTTCTATAAAAAAAGTCTCAGATTCTGAGACATTTTTTCTATAAAAAAAGTCTCAGATTCTGAGACATTTTTTCTATAAAAAAAGTCTCAGATTCTGAGACATTTTTTCTATAAAAAAAGTCTCAGATTCTGAGACATTTTTTCTATAAAAAAAGTCTCAGATTCTGAGACATTTTTTCTATAAAAAAAGTCTAAGATTCTGAGACATTTTTTCTATAAAAAAAGTCTCAGATTCTGAGACATTTTTTCTATAAAAAAAGTCTCAGATTCTGAGACATTTTTTCTATAAAAAAAGTCTCAGATTCTGAGACATTTTTTCTATAAAAAAAGTCTCAGATTCTGAGACATTTTTTCTATAAAAAAAGTCTAAGATTCTGAGACATTTTTTCTATAAAAAAAGTCTCAGATTTTATAAAAAAAGTCTCAGATTCTGAGACATTTTTTATATAAAAAAAGTCTCAGATTCTGAGACATTTTTTCTATAAAAAAAGTCTCAGATTCTGAGACATTTTTTCTATAAAAAAAGTCTCAGATTCTGAGACATTTTTTCTATAAAAAAAGTCTCAGATTCTGAGACATTTTTTCTATAAAAAAAGTCTCAGATTCTGAGACATTTTTTCTATAAAAAAAGTCTCAGATTCTGAGACGTTTTTTCTATAAAAAAAGTCTCAGATTCTGAGACATTTTTTCTATAAAAAAAGTCTCAGATTCTGAGACATTTTTTCTATAAAAAAAGTCTCAGATTCTGAGACATTTTTTCTATAAAAAAAGTCTCAGATTCTGAGACATTTTTTCTATACAAAAAGTCGCAGATTCTGAGACATTTTTTCTATAGTCTCAGATTCTGAAACATTTTTTCTACAGAAAAAGTAAAGATTCTGAGACATTTTTTCTGTAGAAGAAATATTCTGACTCATTGACACGTTTTTTATATAGAAAAAGTCTCAGATTCTGAGACATTTTTTCTATAGAAAAAGTCTCAGATTCTAAAAAATTTTTTCTAAAGAAAAAGTTTCAGATTCTGAGACATTTTTTTTATAGAAAAAGTCTCAGATTCTGAGACATTTTTTCTATAGAAAAAGTTTCAGATTCTGAGAAATTTTTTCTATAGAAAAAGTTTTAGATTCTAAGACATTTTTCCCATAGAAATAGTCTCAGATTCTGAGGCATTTTTTCTATGGAAAAAGACTCAGATTCTAAGACATTTTTTCTATAAAAAAAAGTCTCAGATTCTGAGACTTTTTTTCTATAAAAAGAGTCTCAGATTCTGAGACATTTTTTTTTATAAAAAAGCCCCAGATTCTGAGGCATTTTTTTTTTATAAAAAAAGTCTCAGATTTTGAGACATTTTTTCTATAAAAAAAGTCTCAGATTCTGAGACATTTTTTCTATAAAAAAAGTCTCAGATTCTGAGACATTTTTTCTATAAAAAAAGTCTCAGATTCTGAGACATTTTTTCTATAAAAAAAGTCTCAGATTCTGAGACATTTTTTCTATAAAAAGAGTCTCAGATTCTGAGACATTTTTTCTATAAAAAAAGTCTCAGATTCTGAGACATTTTTTCTATAAAAAAAGTCTCAGATTCTGAGACATTTTTTCTATAAAAAAAGTCTCAGATTCTGAGACATTTTTTCTATAAAAAAAGTCTCAGATTCTGAGACATTTTTTCTATAAAAAAAGTCTCAGATTCTGAGACATTTTTTCTATAAAAAAAGTCTCAGATTCTGAGGCATTTTTTCTATAAAAAAAGTCTCAGATTCTGAGACATTTTTCTATAAAAAAAGTCTCAGATTCTGAGACATTTTTCTATAAAAAAAGTCTCAGATTCTGAGACATTTTTTCTATAAAAAAAGTCTCAGATTCTGAGACATTTTTTCTATAAAAAAAGTCTCAGATTCTGAGACATTTTTGCTATAAAAAAAGTCTCAGATTCTGAGACATTTTTTCTATAAAAAAAGTCTCAGATTCTGAGACATTTTTTCTATAAAAAAAGTCTCAGATTCTGAGACATTTTTTCTATAAAAAAAGTCTCAGATTCTGAGACATTTTTTCTATAAAAAAAGTCTCAGATTCTGAGACATTTTTTCTATAAAAAAAGTCTCAGATTCTGAGACATTTTTTCTATAAAAAAAGTCTCAGATTCTGAGACATTTTTTCTATAAAAAAAGTCTCAGATTCTGAGACATTTTTTCTATAAAAAAAGTCTCAGATTCTGAGACATTTTTTCTATAAAAAAAGTCTCAGATTCTGAGACATTTTTTCTATAAAAAAAGTCTCAGATTCTGAGACATTTTTTCTATAAAAAAAGTCTCAGATTCTGAGACATTTTTTCTATAAAAAAAGTCTCAGATTCTGAGACATTTTTTCTATAAAAAAAGTCTCAGATTCTGAGACATTTTTTCAATAAAAAAAGTCTCAGATTCTGAGACATTTTTTCTATAAAAAATGTCTCAGATTCTGAGGCTTTTTTTCTATAAAAAAAAGTCTCAGATTCAGATACATTTTTTCTGTAAAAAAAGTCTCAGATTCTGAGATATTTTTTCTATAAAAAAAGTCTCAGATTCTGAGACATTTTTTCTATAGAAAAAGTCTCAGATTTTGAGACATTTTTTCTATAGAAAAAGTCTCAGATTCTGAGACATTTTTTCTATAGAATCTGAGATTTTTTGTGTAAAAAAAAAGTCTCAGATTATGAAACATTTCTCCTATTGAAAAAGTTTCAGATTCTGAGTCATTTTTCTTATAGATCCTCAGACAATTTTTTGCAACAAAAATTTTCAGATTTTGAGACATTTTTTCCTTTAGAAAAAGTGTCAGACTATGACACATTTTTCCTATTGAGAAAGTCTCAGATTATGTGACATTTTTCCTATACAGAATCTGAGACTTTTTCTTTGCAAAAAATTTTTCAGAATTTGATATTTTTCTATAGAAAAAATGTCTTAAAATCTGAGACATTTTTTCTATAAAAAATGAGACTTTTTCTATAGAAAAAATGTCTCAGAATCTGAGACTTTTTCTATAGAAAAAATGTCTCAGAATCTGAGACTTTTTCTATAGAAAAAATGTCTCAGAATCTGAGACTTTTTCTATAGAAAAAATGTCTCAGAATCTGAGACTTTTTCTATAGAAAAAATGTCTCAGAATCTGAGACTTTTTCTATAGAAAAAATGTCTCAGAATCTGAGACTTTTTCTATAGAAAAAATGTCTCAGAATCTGAGACTTTTTCTATAGAAAAAATGTCTCAGAATCTGAGAATTTTTCTATAGAAAAAATTTTTCAGAATCTGTACTTTTACTATAGAAAAAATGGCTCAGAATCTGAAACCTTTTCTAAAGAAAAAATGTTTCAGAATCTGAAACTTTTTCTTGATGAAAAATGTTCCAGAATCTGAAACTTTTCTATAAAAAAATTGTCTCGGAATCTGAGACTTCCTGTGTAAGAAAAAATGTCTCAGAATCTGAGACTTCCTCTATAAGAAAAATGTCTCAGATTCTAAGAATTTTTCTATTTGAAAAAATGTCTCAGAATCTGAGACTATTTCTATAAGAAAAATGTCTCAGATTCTAAAACTTTTTCTATAAGAAAAAATTTCTCAGAATCTGAGTAAATTTCTGTAAAAAATTTTTTTTCTATAGAAAATTTGTCAGATTTGGAAATTTTTGTCCAATAAAAAAAAGGTTAGCTCTGATTCATATTTCACACTCGGATTCTCTTATAGGACTTTAATTAAAAAGTCCTTAGTTTCTGTTAAATTTTTTCAATACAAAAAGACTCAGATTGTGAGAAATTTTTGGAAGATTTAAAATTTTTTCTTAAGAAATAGTTCAAGGTTCTAAGTAAATTTTTAGATTCCGAGACATTTTTTCTATTGTAAAAGTCTCAGATTCTGAAAAATCTAAAAAAAAAATCTAAGATTCTGAGATATTCTCTGAAATTGCAGATTTTAATTTTTTTGCACAGATTCTTTATTTTTCCTTGAGAAAAACTTTCAGACTTAATGTAATTTTTCTGATTTTGTGCAAATATGCATTTCAGGGTTTTATGTACACTAGAGTGGCACTTAAAAATTAAATTTTCGAATTTCAAAAAGCGCGGGTCGGAATATTGTGTAATTGCGTCTAAAAATGATTGTGTAAAAATTTCAGGAAAATCGAATAACTTTAACCCGTTTAAGGTAACATTTTTACCCATATTAATCAAACAACTAAACTGTTTTTAGAATTCAATTTGTAAAAACACCCTCTATTTTTAAAATCATGTTAATTTTTTTTGTTTGTTTTGATACCAAAATGAAAACAAAAATAAAAATCTAAACACAAAATACGGAAAAAAATAATTCGAATTTTATGTCAAATTAAAAATAACAATATTTTTGTAATTAAAAAAATTTTTATTTTGGAAAAGACTTAAATTTCGTAATTTCTATCAAAATATGGGAAAATCTCAATTAATTGAGCACTCAGATGATTTAAAGGTTAATGTAAGTATTTTTATGACAATGACTATGTACGGAAATTTAGAAATAAAAGAATTTAAAATTTCTCAGAATTTGCAGGATTTTGAAATATTAAAATGCCGTTTAATAGATAAACACACAAATGTATGTATGTTGCACTGATCCATTCAAGCATTTTATGAAGACGAAGATATACCCAATGGAAAAGGTTTTCCTGAAATCAAAATTGCAAAAGGATCCGGTTATTAAGACTTAATTTGTTTAATGTATTCTTTTATAATTTAAAAATATCCACGGATTTTGAAAAATTCGTATTTTGGTGTATATTCAAATACCATTTTACGTGTGTTTGTAAAAATTTAAACTCATTAGTCTTGGAGTAATTCAAATTTTGGGTACCTATATAGAGTATAAATATATGGGGCATTCCATGCCAAATCACTCACTTTTAGGCCCGACCCCCTTCGATTAATTTTATTTTTGGATATGTTTTAGTACGTATTAAATGCAACTTCCAGCCAAATTTTCAGCCTTTTATACCAAGGTGGTGTTGAGTAATCAATTTTTCAAAATGGCGATTTTTTCCAAAAAATGAAAAAATTTAAATTTTCAATCAATTTTGACCAGTAAAAAATATAGATATATTAAAAAAAGATGGACAAAATTTTGTTGGTAGTTAAATGTAGTTTTAGAAAAAAAAATATGAAAAATTATTCGAAGTAACTATCACTTGTTTTTTATCGTATAAAAATTAAAATCGACTTTTTGAAAAAGTCCGAAACCTTCGATTTTTTTTTTAAAATGTCAAAAAATTCTACTCTAAATTACGCAACTTTTAAGTCATAATTCGAGATGTGATCGTAATTCGTTCTATTTTTATTCAAATTTTGAAAATTGCACTTTTTTTTTTTTGACTCTGGTTTATTTTATATGGTGCTCCAAAAAAAATAATTTGGTAAATATTGACCGTAACTTCCCCTAGATATATTAACTTGGGTGTAAAAATACGTTTCAGAAAATTTTAGGATGATCGGACATGGGTAAGGCGTGCCGCATCGGCTTTGAAGTTTGAAAATCGGATTACAAGGGAAAATATGCATTTTTTTCTGTTTTCTTAATTTTTTTGGTATTTTAAGTTAATTTTGAATTCAAATGGTTACAGAATTGAAATGTAGAGTAAAATGTCTCTCTATTAAGGTCATAAAAACCGAAATCGGTTTAAAATCAGCCAAGTTATTACAACTTCCCCAGGCATCTAACGTGTGGCAGACAACTTGATTAATCAATACAATCCGATTTTTGAAATTCATTGAAATTTTCTACTGTAATAACATTTTTTTATTCTTCAAGTTCAAATGTTATTAGATGACAAGTATTTTTCATATTGTGTTTTGCTAACATTTTTTAAATTAGTGCTAAAAATGCCTGCATTTTCCACACCCTTTTGAAATCTCTATTTAAAAAAAAAAATATTTTTTTTGTTTTAAAATTTGGAAAAGTCAAAAAAATATTACACTGAAACATGAATAATGAAAAAATGTTATTACAGTAGAAAATTTCAATAAATTTAAAAAAAGGGCCTCGTATTTTTTAATCAAGTTGTATGGCACACGCTAGATGCCTGGGGAAGTTGTAATAACTTGGCTGATTTTCAACCGATTTTAGTTTTTAGTACCTTATTAGAAAGACATTTTACTCCACATCATAATTCTGTAATCACTTGAATTAAAACTTAACTTAAAATACCAAAGAAATTGCGAAAACAGAAAAAAAATCATATTTTTCCTTGTAATCCGTTTTTTAAACTTCAAGGACCATGCTAAGCGCCTTACACATGTCCGATCGTCCCAAATTTTTGTGAGACGTATATTTACCTTCAAATGAATATATTTAGGGTAAGTTAGGGTCAGTATCTACCATTTTTTTTTTTTTTGGAGCTCCATATAAAATAAATCAGAGCCAAAACATAAAAGGTGCAATTTTAAAAATTAAAAAAAAAAATAGAAAGAATTGTGATCACATCTCGAGTTATGGCTTAAAAGTTGCTTAATTTAGAGTAGAATTCTTTTAGTTTTTTACAAAAAAATCGAAGGTTTCGGACTTTTTCAAAAAGTCGATTTTAATTTTTAAACGTCAAAAAATAAGTGATAATTACTTCGAATAATTTTTTCACATTTTTTTTCTAAAACTACATTTAAATACCAACAAAACGTTGTCCAACTTTTTTTAAAATATCTATATTTTTTACTGGTCAAAATTGATTGAAAATTTAAATTTTTTCATTTTTTGGAAAAAATCGCCATTTTGAAAAATTGATTACTCAACACCACCTTGGTATAAAAGGCTGAAAATTTGGCTGCAAGTTGCATTTAATACGTACTAAAACATATCCAAAAATAAAATTAATCGAAGGGGGTCGGGCCTAAAAGTGAGTGATTTGGCATGGAATGCCCCATATGTATATGGATGTTTTCAACATCAACAGTATTGGAACTGGCAAGTATACTTCCTGTAGGTACCAACATTCTTGAATTTCGTGAGTATGATATGACCTTGTTTTTTTAATTTTCAAGTAACTTTCTATGATAATTTTAATAATTGCAAACAATAACACTGTGCTACAAAAGACCAAAAATAATTTATGCAGGGGTTCTTATATGATAATTCGGGTTGGTTGGAGTCCATAGAGTACTGATATACTCATAGTTTTTCTGGATCACTTCGTTAAGTACGTTTTTTATTGGCAAATGTGTTGAAAAACGGAAATTCTTAAATTACAATTTTAAAAAATTATTACTTTTTTAGTTTCCAACCGATTTTCGATTTTATGGATTTGTTTTAAAGGTATAGGTCTTACCTTTCAAACAAAACAAAAATATTAAAAATCGATCAAGAATTGGCTGAGCTACGATCGCTTAAGTAAAAAAAAAACGTATTTTTTGAAAAATTTGTCATATTCTTTACACTCTAAGTTGAAAGGGCAT
The DNA here is from genome assembly GCA_963921195.1 of Pegoplata infirma. Lineage (NCBI taxonomy): Eukaryota > Metazoa > Arthropoda > Insecta > Diptera > Anthomyiidae > Pegoplata > Pegoplata infirma. The sequence goes on along the minus strand of OY992536.1, from coordinate 167,554,866 downwards.
CATTAAACAATTTTTTTGAATTTTTTGTAAAAAAGTATAGTAAAGTAGCTTTCCAAAACACCAAAAAACATAACAATCGGTTTAAAAATGAATGAGTTATGCTAAGTTTTGTGATAGGGCATTTTAAAATTTTTTCAGAAACGCTTGTAATTCAAGCATTATTCATAAATCTTGTTACTAGTAGTAATTTTATGCGCATATGCATATAAACTAGAGATGGGAACGTAATTAGATTTGTGCGTGATTCACACATGATCAGAAGTGAGCGTGATTGAAAATTAATTTTACTCACGTGGTTGTTAGTGAGTGTCAGTGTGAGTGGAATAAAAAAAATGGGCGTGTCAGTTACTTCCAAATCCTATTTATAATTTTTTGGGTTTGTTTAAAAAATATCAGTGTTACTTCTTAAACAAAAAAATATTGTGAATCGGTTGAAAACTGGCTAAGGTGCGCTTGTTTAAGTAAAAACCTTTTTTGAAGAGTTATACCTGCAACATTTTTATGACAAAAAACATTTGACATTTTTGAAACGAAATTGGTAAAATTGTGGGATCATTTGATGGAAGTTTTACCTGTTTATAAATATACGTATGAGGCATTCCACACCAAATGTTCAGCGAAAAAAAAAGCATGTGAACCGTAAATTTTTAAATGGGTTGTATGGATAGCCATGTGAGGCATTCCACACCAACTGTTCCACTACAGAAAAACCATAGTGGTTTCAATGGGATATCATTTGCAAAGTATTCGCTCTTAGGGTACTAATAAATAACAAAAATAAAATTTAAGTTTTTTTCAAAAAGTGGGCCTTGTAGGCGTGGTCAAATATTAAAAATATCAAACTTTTTTGCCTGAGTATTTATTCACGATCACGCACGCTAATGAAAGAAAAAAAATATTCAAGCTCGATATTTTACTCACGCTCACGTGAACATCGTGACCGTAACTTATTTTTTTCTACTCACGTGTGCGTGAATGAGCGTGAGCAAAATAAAATAACGTGCGTGACTAAATTTTTTCTTTCATAAGCGTGCGTAATCGTTATTAAAAACTCACTCACGCTACCATCGCCTCTTAAAATATTTTTTAAGTATTGATATTACTCATACGCACACGTTTTAAATACCATTATTGTATAAAATAAGAGTGTTGCAATTTTTGAATTTTAATTTTTCGAAAACAAGGCAAAACACATCTCTAAAAATTTCAGATCAGATAGAAAATTCCTTTAACTTTTTTTAAAAAAATAAAAAACAAATAAAATTGCGGCATGTTTTTTGATAAATAAAGTTTAAGTTTAAATTTAAAAAATTCAGAACTTCTTCTGAAAATGTTCCAATTTTCATTTTCTTAGCTTTTATTGATAGCCCATTCAGCTTTTATTGATAGCCCATTTAATTGATAGCCCATTCAAAAATCTATAAACAGCTTTTATCTTTAAGACTTTACTGTGTTTCATTCAATTTGCATAAATATTGAAGTAAAGATGCTCAGGCAAAAAAGTTAGATATTTTCAATTTTTGACCACGCCTACAAGGCCCACTTTTTGAAAAAACTTAAATTTTATTTTTGTTATTTAATAGTACCCTAAGAGCGAATAGTTTGAAAATGATTTCATATTGACACGACACAACTTTTTTTTTTGCTGAACATTTGGTGTGGAATGCCTCATATATGGAGCTAAGAAAATTACGTTTTTGGTTGTTCAATTTTTCAAAAACTGGGCTTAGGAGGCGTGGTCAAATATTGGAAAAATGGTCAAGTTTGTGTCAAGTTGCCTTGTTTAAATATATATCAAATAAAAACGAAATGCTCCAAAATCTCAAAAATTTACATTCTTGTATAGTTTTGTATCGGCTATCGATTAAAATTTTTTTGGAAAAGTTTCAGAACCCGTTCTGAAATTTTCCATTTTTTAAAAAAGTCAATTTATAAAAAATCCGGCCACTTTGGTTTTTTTTTTGTAATTTTTTTTTTTAAAGATTAGATGTTTGTCTAGCAAGATTTTTTTAAAAATTAAGAAAATCTATAAAAAAAAATTAAGAAGAAAAAAAAGTATTTTTTCTGATTTTCAAAATAAATTTTAAAAATTTAAAATAGTTTTTGAAAAAAATTAATTTCAATTTGTGTTTTTGCTAATTTATGCCAAAATATGCAATAATATGCACTTAAAAGTTCGAAATATGCACAATATATGCATTTAAAATCAAAATATGCAAAAATATGTATTTTCACCAAAATATGCGAAAACAAATCGATGCCATTTAATGCAAATCTCTTGATTCGGAAAGATAATTGGTCGATATCGTGTTTAGGCTTTCGACAAAAAACATGCATTTGCATGGAAATCTCACCCTAGTTATATAAAAAACTTTTTACCCGGGACCCATTGAAAAATTTTGGTACACAATTTATTTCTCACTGAACATTTGGTGTGGAATGCCTCACATGTATATTTATAAACAGGTAAAATTTCCATCAAATGATCCCACAATTTTAGCAATTTCGTTTTAAAAAAACATGTTTGCAAGCGCACAGCTTTTTCTGTCATAAAAATGTTGCAGGTATAACTCTTCAAAAAAGGTTTTTTACTTAAACAAGCGCACCTTAGCCTGTTTTTATCCTACTCTCAATATTTTTTTGTTTAAGAAGTAACACTGATATTTTTTAAACAAACCCAAAAAATTATAAATAGGATTTGGAAGTAACTGACACGCCCATTTTTTATTCCACTCACACTGACACTCACTAACAACCACGTGAGTAAAATTAATTTTCAATCACGCTCACTTCTGATCATGTGTGAATCTCGCACAAATCTAATTACGTTCCCATCTCTAGTTTATATGCATATGCGCATAAAATTACTACTAGTAACAAGATTTATGAATAATGCTTGAATTACAAGCGTTTCTGAAAAAAATTAAAAATGTCCTATCAGAAAACTTAGCATAACTCATTCATTTTTTAACCGATTGTTATGTTTTTTGGTGTTTTGGAAAGCCACTTTACTATAATTTTTTACAAAAAATTCAAAAAAATTGTTTAATGATTCACTTTCAACTTAGAGTGTAAAGAATATGACAAATTTTTCAAAAAATTCGGTTTTCTTTTACTTAAGCGATCGTAGCTCAGCCAATTCTTGATCGATTTTTAATATTTTTGTTTTGTTTGAAAGGTAAGACCTATAACTTTAAAACAAATCCATAAAATCGAAAATCGGTTGGAAACTAACAAAGTAATAATTTTTTAAAATTGTAATTTAAGAATTTCCGTTTTCCAACACATTTGCCAATAAAAAACGTACTTAACGAAGTGATCCAGAAAAACTATGAGTATATCAGTACTCTATGGACTCCAACCAACCCGAATTTTTATATGAGAACCCCTGCATATTTTTGGTGTAGCACAGTGTAATTATAAAATTATCCAAATTAAATAGAAACTCCCAAGTAAAGTTACTTAACACGTTCGCTGCCGCCATATATTATAAAAAAAGTTACCAGTGTGCCAAAAGTGTTTTTTTGTTTAAAAGTGTATGTTGAGTGTAAGTGAACCGTTCTGTGTCTTCAGTTTTACGTTTGTGTTGTTTTTTATGTGTTTTTAGAGTGTGACCACCGGTGGGTCACGCGGCACTCAATTTTTTCCTTTAGGAAAAAATTCTTGTGAACCACCGGTGGGTCACATGGCAGCGAACGTGTTAAAAAGTTCATAAAACCTGGAATTATGCCTACTTTCATTAGAAAATACTGAATATTTTTCTTATACCTCACTTTACATCAAGACTGGATGAGCTATAAAGGCATAATTAGTTTAGAGGTGTAGTATATTGAGGTGTCAGCTGATTACTTCTGCTTTATGGTGAGAACATATAAGTGGTTTGTTTTGATGTGAGGTATAATGAGGTATAATGAGGTGAGGTAGTTTTCTGTAGAAAATAGAATTTTCTTACTTTACTGCCCCACCTCACATACACAGCTGATAAAATAAATACAAAAAAAGTAAACAAACACATTTTTTTGTTCGAAATAAAAAAATTAAAGAATTTTCAGCTTTTATTTGAACAAAAAAATAGATAATTAATTTAATTAAGACATTTACAATAAATTTAAACAAAAAAAAAATACATTAAAATAAAAAACAGCTGACACGATTTTACGTGAAAACTAACACCACTAAAATCCTACCTCATCTTACTATACCTCATCATACATTTACCTCATCATACATCTAGACTAACAAACCCTTAAGAATTTAACAAACGTGAAATGTATTTATAACCCAAAATCCGATAAAACAGTGCCTTAAACCGAGCGCATCACCTTTATTAAAATTAACCTACAGAAATATTTACAGCTTTATTAAAAAGTTAAGAGGTCGATGATAGCCACTCGTTTTTTCGTTATGAATATGGCCAAAATTGTGTTATTAAATTTTTTATGTAGTTGATAGAATTTATTACATTTTCAATACTGATTTTTTTTCGCAACTAAGTATTTTTTTTAATTATATTATGTTTAAAAACTATTATCATTGAATAAAAATTAATTATTACCATTTTAATTAAAAATCGTTATTATTTTTTTTTTTAAATAGTATTTTTGCAAAAAATCAATATTCCCATATGCTACAATATCAATTCTGATCAAATCAGATCTAAAAAGATCAGAATATATATGGGCCAAATGTCGGATCCAACGAGATCTTAATTGATCAGTTTGTATCAGAACTGATATAATTAGATCGGGTCAATTTCCAGATCTAAAAAGATCTGATTATATATCTATCCAGATCTAAAAAGATATGGTGCAATATCAAAATTTTTACTCGGGTAAGTAGAATTACGCAATTTGTGTAAATTTACCCCATTTATAGTAGGAAACTGAAATCATTTTAATTAGAGTGTATATTTTTCTTTGGCGAATATAATTTTGTTGCCGAAGACTATTTTGATATAACTGAAATTCTTTTCAAAATGCTCATTTTAGGTTAGGACAAAATGGTTTTAAAATTTTTGACTTACTCTAATATTAATGTTAGAATTGCAATCTCTTTCTTACTTTGTAGGTTTATATGTATTCAAATACATATACTATCATGTGTATTAATAAATCAAATATTATCATCAATACAGTTAGTTACAAAATTGTCAATTACAATTTAACACATTGCAGGTATTTTGCACTTATTTAATACATATGTATGGATAACGCTTTCCTTTTTGAATGAAATTGTGATAACAAAAATTTTTAATTTTCTAAGAAGAATGTGAATTTTTTTTGAAGGTCTTCAAAATATTTCATTGTGTCAATGGTAAAAGCTGTCAATAGGGAAGATAAGTATTTTACACCCGTCGTTGAATGAAAAATGTATTGAATTTTTCTAGAACGACCAATTACACATATGTATGACTAATCACTGATTTATAAAAACGCCATTCAATATTGTTAAAAATTTTTACCTTTTAAATGCTGTAGAAAGGTATTTACAATTGTTCCTTGACTTTCACTTTGTGAAAAAATCTAACAATAACAAGTAAAAAAATTTTATTCGTCAATGTTCACAATGTAAAAAAGATTAAGGCAAAAAAACTTTATTTGAAAAAAAAAAACGTAAGAAAAGCGTTTGTGAAATTTATTTTTGAAACAAAATTTATGCCGAAACAATTAAAATTGTTAAAAAAAACTTCAGCGATTTTTTTTTTTTGTAAAAAGTGCTTCTACTTTTATTTTTGGGTAAAGTGGAATGTACCAAATCTTTCGAGGTGTCCGTACATTTTCGTTCATAACTTCTAAAACACTTAAAATTACAAAAAAAAAAAAAAAAAAATTAAATTTTGATCGACTGTTTTGTTAAAAACGGCTCTAGCGAAGATTTTGATTTTCGTCGAAATATAATAGTGGGGCACCCCAGATTCATAATCAAGAAATAAATTTACAGTGTTCGCAACTTGAGGTTAAAGTTTTTTCGACCGAGCCGTGGTTATTACTACGTACCTTTTTTTTCGAACGCTGCACTATAGGAAATTTTACCCATTTTTTGGCCAAAAGTCAAAATTAAAATTTTTGCAAACATTATTTTTTTTCACATTAATATAAAAAAAACTTAACAAAGTAAACAATTCTTTCTCAATTTTTCGACAGAATTGATGTACTGTCACTTTGTCAGTAGTTTTTCTTGCAATTTCTTACTTAGTTATAAAATAACGATTGAGAGCAGCGAATTTTGTGATAGCTTCTAACAAAAGTTTTTATATTAAGAATTTATAGTTTTTAAAAACTAAAAAATGGAAAATAATGTCAAAGGTGAGTACTTTAATGATAAATAGTGAAATGTTGGTGAACTCATCTATTAGATGGATTTTATTGAAAAAATTGAAGTGACCTTAAGATGAACTTATTGAAGTATGAATTGGAATTTTATTTTGACTTAAAAAAAAATGATAGCATATGTTAGCTATAAAACCATAAAAGTTCTCTAGGACAATCAATTACCTTCCGAATTTAAAAAATTTCAAGGTCGGATATGTGCAAACTTTTTTTTTATACCCATTTTTCCAGGTGACTACTGAGTGCCAAATTCAGAGTTATTTAATACATGGCGAGAGAAATAAAGCAGAGGTGGATAAGGAGCCGCTATTTCTGACCATTTCTTTTCATACATTGCTGAGAGTGAATGTTTCGAAAACTTTAAACAATATATAAAGGAGGAATTAAGAATATTTTGTTCAAATATAAATATGAAAAGGATTAAAAGTTGTAGGAGTTTGAACATTTTTGAAAGACAGCATGCTGTTTGGCTTAAAGGCAATACTTGGCTAAAAAAAACTTGAAACGCAGCCTGCCTCCACTAAATCGAAACCTGGGCGACCGCAATTAACTTTTTTGTCAAAATCTGCGAGAACAAAAATACGAGTTACAGCAGAAATCTCTAAAGATCTAAATAGGGAAGTTGAGCCCCTAGCTCTTGCATCATCTACGGCTGCCCGTAGTGGCATTTTGAAATGTAGTTGACGACTTGGAACTCAAAAATAAAATTTTTGAATAAAATCCTTATTAAAAAGTAGATTTGTTTGACACTTCTTAACATTGTTAAAATAAATTTCTACTGTTATCTTCGAAAGTTAGTGTACACTCAAAAAAAAAAAAATATTGTAAAAACAGTTTAGAAAACCATATAATCTATCAAGGATCTAAAAAATCTTAGATGCGGCAACTTATAACCCGGGAACCCTCTTTGGAACTAATTATTAGGTAGTTTTTTAGGTAACTTTACTAATTTTTTTTTTGAGTGTATGAAAACCTTTAAGAGTCACTCCCTCCCTCTAAAGAGTCTTCCAAAAGTCAAATAAAAAAAAATCAGTCAAATCGGTCCAGCCGTTTGGCTGTAAATAATTTTGGCCAAAAAAAGGGTAAAATTTCCTATAGTGCGCTGGTATAAAGGATTCGGCACAGACTCATTTCACAGTCTCATTTGCACTCTAATCAAAATTTGTTGAAATTTACCCAATTTATAGTAGGAAACTGGACTCCTACACTGAAAAATATAACCTTCCTGATATTAATGAAACGGATTCATTATTTTGTTTTCATTACTTAAATGAAGGAATTCATAAGCTGATTGAAATTTCATGCATGTTATGAACAAATTTTATGAAACTTGTTTCATTAGATTTCATAATTTCATTAAAAAATATCATAAGATTTTTTAGAACTAAATACAACTCTGCGTTGCGAATAAGAGAAAGAAAACAGAACAAAAACATACGACGTTTTATTACACCACGCTTGTTTAGTCTAATTGTAATTTTTACATATGTGTTAACTTTTTTCTAATAAAATAAAATAAAATAATTTTATGTTTTTTTGCTTTGTTATTGAAACTTGTGTGTGTGTTATGCTGGTTATATCTAATTGAAATTACAAGTGAAAAGTTCCGTATAAGTGTTTCATTTGACTGTTTCTTATAAAATATAATATAATTTGCAACAGAAAAATAGTTTTTTAAGTCATTAAAATTTTATGATGAAATGTAGGGTAATTTGTGTTGTTCCATTGCTACGTTGTTTCTACGTTTTGGCAGCACGTGTTTTTAAAGTCATCGCGTTTTTGTCTTTTATAGTTTACCTTATATGGCAATTCAGACCAATTTAAGTTTGGAGTAAAATTTTGTTGTGTGTAAAAACTAGGTGAAAACCATAAAAAGTGTGCAATTAAGGGTCATGTCACAGACTCAATTCCGTTCGGAAGTGGAATAAGTGGATCACTCGTAAAACGCAAAGCAAATACTTTTTTTCGGAATGAAACCACTTATAGCAATTCAATTCCACTTCGATTTTTAAAAGTGATTTCATTCCGAAAAAAAATTGTTTTGCGTTTTACGAGTTGCAACTTTTTTTCAAATCCGATCGGAATTGAGTCTGTGACATGCCCCTAAATAAAATTTCAGTGACTGTTACAGTGATGGTTACATGTGACTTACCAAAATTGTTATTAATGCTAATTTTCACTTATGGAGTATGATACGTGCTGTTTTTAGGTAACTTGTTCCTAACTTGATTAGGGGCTTTCTATGGAAATTTTGACAACTTTAACCAAAATGAATTTATCGTAGTTGCCATATCAAAACCTTAATAAAGTTAGCAACTAGTTACTTGTAAAATGCAATTATCATACGCTCATTACCAACTACTATTCCATATTTAATCAATGGATATTTCATACATTTTATGAAAAACTTCATAAAACGTTTCAAACAAGTTCTACGAATATTTTCATTATTTATATGCAAGTTTTCATTGAAAGGAACTTTAATGACACCAGTTTCATTAATCAAATGATACATGTCTTCGGTTGAAAACGTGAGTCATTTTTCATTAAGGTTAAGTCAATTTTCATTAATTTCACGAAGCTATTTTTTTCAGTGTACTATAAAATGGGTAATTTTACTCTGAATGTGTAAATTGAATAAATTGACCGTTAGTGGTCAAAATTACGCTACGGAAACTTATACTTTTATCTGGCGTTTAAGTTATTTAACATATGTGTGTGTATATGAGGCATTCCACACCAAATGTCCCGCTACAGAAAAACATGTGTCCCGTAAATTTCTGAATAGGTTGTTTGGATAGCCCTATATGTAACTAAGAAAATTGTGTTTTTGGTTTTTCAAATTTTCGAAAACTGGGCTTAGGAGGCGTGGTCAAATATTAAAAAAATGGTAAAATTTGTGGCGAGTTGCCTTAATTAAATATTTATCACATTAAAACGGAATGCACCACAATGTCAAAAATTTACGTTCTTATATAGTTTTGTATGGGCTATCGATTAAAATTTTTTTTTGGAAAATTTTCAGAACCCGTTTTTTAAAAAAGTCAATTTATCAAAAATCCGGCCACTTTTTTTTTTCTTTTTTATTTATTTTTTTAAAAGTTTAGAAGTTTGTCCATCCACACAAAAAAAATCAGAAACACGTTCATCTTTTTTTTCGAGAAAATCGCATTTGAACTTTAAATTTCATAACAATTTTGTTATTTGCTTGTATTTCTTTGTTTTAAAGTTGCGAATGAGTAATATTAATTGCATATATATATAGATATATATTTGCACTGTTCTTCCAAATAGAAAAAATACAAAACATAGCAAATTTAATTATACCTGTATGTAAGAAAAATATTAAAAATTAAATTAAAATAATCGTTTTTTATGTAAAATGGGTTATTTTATAAAATTCCCGGATTTCCCGGGAAAAATTAAAAAAAATCCCGGGAATTCCCGTCAGTCTTTTCCCGGGAATTCCCGGGAAATCTGACCCGGGAATTCCCGGACCCCAAACACTAATTACAACATATGACTGCATTTAAAAAAATTAGAAAATACTTTACGGGATGTATAATAATATATGATTTATTATGTTTGTATCAAGTTATATATTGTTATATATGTTTATTTTTACTCGTGATGTTAAAAAAAACTTAAGGGTTTTGTTACGTAAAATGTCAACATTCATTTGCATTTGGTTATATCCCATTCCGATTCGAAAAGTTGGATTTTGTATCTGTTGTGTCAGGCACGTACGTAGGAATTTATTTTGGGTGGGGGCCCAATATTTAGTTTTTTGTAAATTTCGTTTTTTCGCCTCAATGTTTCTGAGCCTACATTTTTTTTAATTTTTAAAAAACAAAACATATATTTTAAACTTAAGGTAAAAAAACAGTCGAATTATTAAAAAAAAAATAAATAAAATTTAGGTAACTTTTCTTTAAAAATTCTCAAATATACTTTACGCGTAATAACTCAAAACTGTGGTACACATTTTTTAATTGTTCATATATTTTTTCAAAGTTTTTGGATTATAACCCATATTTATTTAAAAAACTTCTAAGAACATTTTTGGTATAAAAAATTCTCCGATTCTTAGATACATATTACCAGAATAAAATCCAAGATTTTGAGACATTTTTGAAAGCAAGACTCCTTAAATTGCTGGACATTTTTTAGTTTTAAAATGAAATAAAAATAAAATTCCAAGATATTTTTATAATAGAAAGATTTTGACTATGCTTACGATTTAAAACATTTGTTGCATAGAAAGTTCCCAAATTTTGAGACATTTTTTGAACAGAATAACTTTAAAACTCTCAGAAATTTTTCGTGTAAAAAAATTCTTAGATTATAAGACATTTTTCGTATAGAAAATTTCTTAGATTCTGAGACATTTTTCGTATAGAAAAACTCTCAGGTTCTAAGAAAAAGTTGTTTAAATTTGAGACATTTTGCTTATAGAAAAATTCTCAATTTCTTAAACAATTTTCTTACAGAAAAATTCTTCGATTCTGATTAATTTTTGGTACAGAAAAACTCTCTGATTCTAAGACATTTACCGTATAGGAAAAGTTCTTAGCTTTCGAGACACTTTTCATTAAAAAAATTTCAGACTCGTATTGAAAAAGTCTGATATTCTCTGAGATATTTTTCGTATTGAAAAGTGCTCAGATTCCGAAACATTTTTCGTATTGAAAAATTCTCAGATTTTGAGACATTTTTCGTATAGTAAATTTTTCTAGACGAAAAATCTCAGATTTGTATAGAAAAGTTCTAAGATCCTGAAACATTTTTGCATAAAAGAATTCTCAGATTTTAACACATTTTTCGTACAGAAAAATTTCCTATAAGAAAAATGTCTCAAATTGGTGTAGAAAAATTCACAGATTCTGATAAATTTTTTGTATAAGAGGTATTCAGAGTCTTGTTGCCAGCCCCTGGCAATGAGGCAAAATACATGTATTTTGAAACAAGTACCAGAGCTGGCAAGTAAGATTCTGAATACCACTATAGATTTTTTTCGATTCTGAGTCATTTTTCGTAAAGAAAAAACTTAGATTATAATACAATTTTTGTATAGACAAATTCTTTGATTCTAAAATATTTTTCGTATAAAAAAAGACTGAAAAAAATTATTATAATCTTAAAAAATCTCTTATCCATTTATTGAATGAGAAAATTTACAAATTCTGGGACATTTTTGTAATGTTTCGATTTAAAAATTGCTACACTTGGAATTACAAATGCTTCAAATTAGTGTAGACGACACAATTTTCAACGCATATGTTCTAAAATATTATTTTCAAAAAAAAAAAAAAAATTCTCAAGCCCTTTGAAAAATTTCGTAAAAAAATCTTCGTTTTCACCAAAACTGTACCATTTTAAATTAATTTTTAGAAGTTATCATTTGTATCTCTAAATACATGAAATATATTTTTAAATATCAATATTTTTCCGGAAAAATTACTATCGAAAATTTTCGATAGTAAATTTTTTATAGAACATTTTCGATAATAAATTTTTCTATAGAAAATTTTCGATAGTAAATTTTTCTATAGAAAATTTTCGATAGTAAATCTTTCTATAGAAAATTTTCGATAGTAAATCTTTCTATAGAAAATTTTCGATAGTAAATCTTTCTATAGTAAATTTTTCTATAGAAAATTTTCGATAGTAAATTTTTCTATAGAAAATTTTCGATAGTAAATTTTTCTATAGAAAATTTTCGATAGTAAATTTTTCTATAGAAAATTTACGATAGTAAATTTTTCTATAGAAAATTTTCGATAGTAAATTTTTCTATAGAAAATTTTCGATAGTAAATTTTTCTATAGAAAATTTTCGATAGTAAATTTTTCCAGAGAAAATTTTCGATAGTAAATTTTTCTAGAGAAAATTTTCGATAGTAAATTTTTCTATAGAAAATTTTCGATAGTAAATTTTTCTATAGAAAATTTTCGATAGTAAATTTTTCTAGAGAAAATTTTCGATAGTAAATTTTTCTATAGAAAATTTTCGATAGTAAATTTTTCTATAGAAAATTTTCGATAGTAAATTTTTCTATAGAAAATTTTCGATAGTAAATTTTTCTATAGAAAATTTTTGATAGTAAATTTTTCTATAGAAAATTTTCGATAGTAAATTTTTCTATAGAAAATTTTCGATAGTAAATTTTTCTATAGAAAATTTTCGATAGTAAATTTTTCTATAGAAAATTTTCGATAGTAAATTTTTCTATAGAAAATTTTCGATAGTAAATTTTTCTAGAGAAAATTTTCGATAGTAAATTTTTCTATAGAAAATTTTCGATAGTAAATTTTTCTATAGAAAATTTTCGATAGTAAATTTTTCTATAGAAAATTTTTGATAGTAAATGTTTCTATAGAAAATTTTCGATAGTAAATTTTTCTATAGAAAATTTTCGATAGTAAATTTTTCTATAGAAAATTTTCGATAGTAAATTTTTCTATAGAAAATTTTCGATAGTAAATTTTTCTATAGAAAATTTTCGATAGTAAATTTTTCAATAGAAAATTTTCGAAAGTAAATTTTTCTATAGAAAAGTTTCGAAAGTAAATTTTCGGTGACAGGACATAATCCCCACGGACATTACCCCCATAACGTAAATGGGGATTATGACCGAATTCATTACGGTCATAATCCCCATAATAAATGTGGGGACTATGACCGTTTCCAAAACGGTCACAATACCAATGGGGTCACAATCCGTTCCTTGTTGGGATTACGACCGAAATTTTTTCTGTCATAACCCCCATTCATATTATGGGGAGTAAGTCCAAAGAAATTTTGGTCATAAACCCCGTTTTCTGCAGAGAGGGTGGGCTTAATGCATGGAGTTTGTAATTCCTACGCCCGGCCAAAGGCCGTCTACGCAGAAAAACTTTTAAGTAAAAAAAAAAATCTTTTAATTTTGGGGATTATGACCAACTAGTATAGAAGACATAATCCCCATAACATGGATTATGGCCATTTGTTACGTAGTCATTATTCCCATAAATCTGGGAATTATGTCCGTTTTTTATTGGGATTATGTCCAAATAATTTACGGTCATAGTCTCCACTACCATTATGGGGATTATGACCGAAATGAATTTCGTCATAATCCCCATAATGAAAATGGGAATTATGTCCGTGGAATTATTTGTCACCAAATTTTTTCTATAGAAAATTTTCGATAATAAATTTTTCTATAGAAAATTTTCGATAATAAATTTTTCTATAGAAGATTTTCGATACTAAATTTTTCTATAGTAAATTTTTCTATAGAAAATTTTCGACAGTAAATTTTTCTATTATGAGAACAGGTAAGATTGCAATAATTACGGATTTCGAAACCAAAATAAGCTTTGCATTCCTTGGGTCTTAATTAAAGACGTAAATACAGTCTTAAGTTATAATAAAATCCAAAAAAATCAGCATTTGGTTTTGTTATTTGCTTTTTCGTAGACGTTTAACATTAACAAGATATTTAACAAAAAAACTTTCTGTTAAATGTATTATTAGTTTAAATTAACCATAACAATTTGTCTCTAAAGTTTTGTCTTTAAACATTTGAAATTGATAAACAATTTACGCACACACACCGTTATATAAGGACGAATTTTCCTATCCAAATTACAAATAGAACTTAACTAGTTCTATGTAAATATTCTTATTCTATCTAGACAAGAGAGTGTGTGTGTGTGTTTTGCATAAATATGCGTCATTAAGCATTAACACTATTTGTTAAAGTCTTTTGTTTATCGCAGGACTTAATCAATAGTCAGGACATGGTGGTGTCACACTTCCTGTTGCTACTGCTGCTGCTGCTGTTGGAACTTCAAGCTATAAAAGTAATTTCAAGTAAACATTCCAATAATAAAATCACACAAAAAAAAAACACACGAAAAGTGCACGGAATACAATTTGCTTACAATTATTTAAAGAAGAAACTTCCTTATTTGTGGCTGTCGGAGATACTTACTAAACACATACATTTATACAATTACAAAGTGAGTGAGTCTTTCAAGATAAGGTTATATAAAATTTATAAGAAAACCACAAAATACAACAACAACAGCACCAATACTAATAATAATATCAACAATGTCGACTACGACGACAACGATTACAAAATTAATGACAATTTAGAATTTTGCCAATCTATAATTACAATCGCACCTTCGTTCGTTATACGGAGTAAAGTACAAACAAACCAACATACAATACAATCTATATAAACAATGAAATTAATGCTGGTTTTGTGGTTTGAGGGTATTGAGGACAGCAACAACATAAAAAAAATGTATAAAAGTTAAATTCGACCTGACCGAATTCATGAATACCTTCCACAATGTCATAATAAATTTCCAAACGTAAAAAATAAGAACTTTAATCTATCTTCTATATAAATAAAATCAAATGTCGCCCGTTGGTACTTGCATCAGTTGAGAATGGCTGGACCGATTCGGATAATTTTTTTTTGTAATGTTTGTCATAGTCCAACTTAGGTTTTTAAGGACAGAAAAATTGACCACGCCTACTTTAACGCCCACTTTTTTCGATTTATCTAAAATCGGAAAACTTCTGCCCCGATTTGGTTATAAATGTTCGTAGCAATTTAATTTAATTTAAGAAAAATTGACCATACCCACTTTAACACCCACTTTTTTGATATATCTCATAAGACTCAGAAGTCCCGGACCGATTTGGCTAATCTGACTATATAAATAAAAATCAAATGCTGTTCGTTGTTTATTGCATCACTTGCGAACGTCTGGATCGATTAGGCTAGTTTATTTTTAAATGTTCGTTATGGCTGTAGGCAAAATCATCCAAAAAAGTTTATGAAAAATCGCCCACATGCGAAATCTCCCAAAAAAAATATGAAAAATTACCCAGAAAACAAATAAGAAAATTGGCCCAAAATAAACAAAAAAATGCCAAAAAAGAAATAAAAAAAAAAGTTTTCTCCCAAAACTCATTTTTCCCAAAAACACATATTACACAAAAATGAACTTTATTTTGCGGGGAGGGTGGGTTTAAGGCATGGAGTTAGTAATCCCTAAGCCCGACCGAAGGCAGGCTACGCAGAAAAACTTCAAGGACAAAGACAAACGTTTTTATGACAAGAATTTTTGTAACTGTTCCTTATTAATATTTTTAGCAGATCGTTTCTTTTCACAATAATAAATATTTGAAATAAAAATATAAAGTGTGTAATTTATATTATAAAGAAAAATTGGATTGAGCGACGATAATAGCGCCGCAAGTTGCGGCCCGCAACTCCGTGCTGTTTATACCCTACACCACACTGTGGTACAGGGTATAATGAGTTTGTGCTGATGTTTGTAACTACCCGAAATATTGGTCCTAGACCCACTTTTAAGGATACCGATCGACTCAGAATCACTTTTTGAGTCGATTTAGCGATGTCCGTCCGTCCGTTCGTCTGTCCGTCCGTCCGTCTGTCTGTCCATGTAAACGGTGTAAACACGATACAGGTCGCAATTTTTAATCAATTGACTTGAAATTTAAAACTTAAGCCTCTTTTGGTCCAAGGACGAAGCCTATTGAAATTGGAAAAAATCGGTCCATGTTTAGACCTAGCCCCCATACAAAGGTCCTCATTAGTTTTGACTCAAATGACTCTAATAACCGCATTATAATAGGTATCTTTTCGAAATTTGGCAGTTAATCATGTTTCGTCTACACAAATCACCGTTCCAAATTTTAAATAAATCGGACCAGTTCTTCTTGTAGCCCCCATACAAACCACCTTCCCGATTTTCACATAAATCTCTCAAATTTCATGAAAATAGAAAATATTTAATTAAAATTCTGTTTGTGTATGTTCAACGCGTACTTTAATAACCTTATCAAACCTGATTATCATCGGACCATTTTTGGACTCAGGCCCCGTGTGAAAGTTTAGCCCGATATTCAGTTAAAGCGGTTTATTGTCAACAAAAGTAAGCCTATTTCACTCAAATTTGATGTGTGAGTGTTTTTTACACTTATTAAAAAGTTGACAAAAATATATCTAATCGGTCCATGTTTGGACCCACTTTCCGGGAAACTCTGGTGTAGGGTATTATATGGTCGGTCTTGACCGACTATAATTTTCTTACTTGTTTTTAATTCATTTTTAACAAAATAATGTTTTTAGGCTGGTGTCTATTTTTAAAAAAGTTGCAGGACGGCACCTCAGTTTGACTATATAAGCTAACAATTAACGAAAAAGAAAACAAGAATTACTATTTTCATTTTCTTAAAACCAAAAATTTTAATTACTGGGTTTGTAACTTGGATAATAAAAAATTCACCTCGTGGTGAATAAAACCGTTTTTTACCAGCTGGAGAATAAAAAGTATCATAATAATTTTTAAACTATTTTTTTTTTCATCAATTTTTTTTTTTTTTGATAAAATTGATAAAAAAAAAATAATTTTTTGTATCAATTTTTTTTTTCATCAAACTTTTTTTTCATCATTTTTTTTTATCAATTTTTTTTTTTCATCAAATTTTTTTTCATTAATTTTTTTTTTATTATTTTTTTTTTTATATTATTTTTTTTTTATAAATTTTTTTTCATAAAATTTTTTTTTTCATCAAAATTTTTTTTTTTCATTAAATTTTTTTTTTCATTAAAATTTTTTTTTATGATATTTTTTTTTCATCAAAATTTTTTTATCAATTTTTCTCTCACCAAATTTTTTTTTTCATATTTTTTTTCATCAATTTTTTTTACATCAAAAAATTTTTCTTTTCATCAAAAAAATTCATCAAAAAATCTAAGTTTTTGCATAAAAATTTTCCATTTGTTTATCAAATGTATATAATACAAGTGAGAGTGTTATATTCTTTGGTTCCGAATCTTTTACACTCTGCAAAATTTAAAAACATTTTTTTACACTTATTTTTGCACTAACTTACGAAATGTAGAGCTCTTTTGGTTTTTTGATGGGGTCCTCGACTGATATTTCAATTCATTTTGCATGGAATAGCAAAGTAATATAACATTATTTTTTCTAAAAAAAACTTTGCTTTGGCAAGTACACCCAAATCTTCCGCAAAACATTATCATGATTTAATGTTTTGTGCAAGAGTGCAAAATTCGCAAGCATTTTTTGATTCTCTACTGGGCTGCCGTAGATTAATATGTTGCGTGAAAATTTGGAAGTAAGTGCAGGGGTTGTTGGTTCGATTCATATCAGAGCTTGTCAAAACACCGCGTTCAGTGTCTTCTTTTTGAAAAAAATTATAAAATTTTATTTTTGGTTGTACCATTAAAATTTTTGAAGTGACTATTTCATAATATCAGTTTAGACATTTTAAGATCTTGAAAAAATTAAACCAAAATAAAAGTGGACAATTTTTCATATTTTGTTTTTGGGCAAATTTTCGTAATGAAAAATGGCCCAATTTTTTATTTCGAAATTTTGCCAAAAAATTTTGGGTAACTTTTCATATGAAATATGGCCAAAATTTGTAGAAAAATTTTTGGGAAAATTTCATTTTCTTTTTTTGGCGATTTTGCCTACAGCCGTTCGTTATTCTTCAACTTATTTTTTATGGAAAAAAAATTTGACCAGTCCCACTTTTAAGCCGATTTATTTAAAATCGGAGAGCCCTCTTTTTTGGATACATCTTAAATCGCAGAATGGCTAATTTGAAATTTTTTTTAATATTCGTTATACTTCAACTAAGTTTTTTAAGAAAGCAAAATTGTTCACGCCATTTTTTTTTCGATGTTTTTTTTTTTAAATGTTTGACATAAGGTTTTTACGGAAGAGAAAGCTGTTAACGCCCACTTTCATGACCACTTTTTTTGCAGATTCAACCATTCTGATACGACTATTTTTTAATTATTCGTAATAGTAAGATTTTTACGAAAAAGAAAATTGTTTACGCACACTTTTTTCATCTACACATGAGGCATTCCAAACCAACTGTTCCACTACAGAAAAACCATAGCGATTTCAATAGGATATCATTTGCCAAGTATTCGCACTTAGGGTTCTATTAAATACAAAAATAAAATTTATGATAAAAAGTGGGCCTTATAGGGATGGTCAAATATTGAAAATTTCAGCATTTTTTTTGTATCTTTATTTAATTTTTTATGCCTATTAAGTGAAATACAGTAAAGTCTTTAAAACAGGGACATAACGGTTACAATTTTTATTTGAAAAAATTACTAACTTTTGAATACTTTAAAACTTTTAAATTTCAACAAAAATAAAACAGTTTGTTTACGATTTTTATTTTAAAATTTAAGCTATAGTTAGTTTAGAAGTGTAGTAGTGAAGTAGTGAGGTAGAGCCTTATGTGATTTTCAATAAGAAAAAAAGAGTGTAGAAATTTTTTAAATTTGTGTGTTCTTCATACACATTGAATTTTGACATAAGCATAAAAAGTAGAGCGAGGTAGAGAAATTCTATTCTCAACAGATTTTGTTTACGTCTCTCTACTTTTTAGTCTTATGGAAAAATTCAATGCGTATGAAGAGCACACAAATTTTAAAATTATATACACTCTTCTTTCTTATTGAAAATCACATAAGGCTCTACCTCACTACTTCACTACTACACTTCTAAACTAATTATGGCTTTAAAATATTCAATCAACATTTTGATTTTTATTATTTGAAATATAATAACGGTTATTTAATAATCGAAAATAAAAATCAAAATAAATAACAAAATAAAATAAACAAATTTATTTGTTTATTTAATAAATAAAATAAATTTTTTACAAATATGAAAATGTCTAAACAGCATTTGTTTACCATCAATAGACATTTTGAAGCATCCGGAAATAGTCCTTGCGGAAAGTTACGATGGCCACAAAAGAGAGGATTGTGTGATAAAAATGTAAACAGCGCTAAAAGTTCAATAAAATTATGGTTTTCACCAAAATTCATGTGATTTTTTTGTTAAATTTGGCTTGAAATTAAGATGATTTCGCGTAATTAATGGAACAAATATTTGATTAATACTATAATTACGATTTTGGTCCACAATGCTTTTTTATAAATTCTTATTTGACTTTTTTTTTTGCAAAATATCGCTAAAAGTTCAATGAAATTAGGGTTTTGACCAAAATATCGCAAAAATTTAAAAAATCCTCTGAAGATTATGGAAAAATTCTTAAGATCTTAAAACATGCGATTTTGGCAACAGATTCTGATCTGCATTTTTGGACCAAAATCGCGATTAATATTTTTTATTTTTTTCTTTTTCCCAAATTAGCTTTATTGAAAAATAGTCACTTTTAAAGATTATTTCTGGATGCTTCGTTTGAATATCTATTAAAAATGATAAAGCTACAAAATTTTGGTCCACAGATTCTAATCAGCATTTTTGTACCAAAATCGCGATTTTAATTTTTCCGTATTTTCCCCAAAATCAGCTATTAAAGGCACACTGTCTTTTGATATATGTAATATGGCCATTTTTCAGATCTTGTAATGATTATAGAAAAATATTTTTAAATTCTAAAACGTACGATTTTGGTCCACAGATTCTGATTATACGTTTTGGATAAAAATCGCATTTTTAAATTTTTAATAATTTTTAGCAAAATCAGGTCTTTAATGCCCATCTTCACTTTTGTCAAAGGTCATTTCCGGAAACTTCGTTTTTTGTAATGATTATGAAGAAATATTTTAAAATCCTAAAACATTCAATTTTGGTCGCCATATTTTGATTAGAATTTTTAGACAAAAATCGCTTTATAATTTTCCCCAAAATTGGCTCTTCAATGGCAATCGTAATTTTTTTCAAAGATCATCTCCGGCTGCTGGTTTTAAAATGTCGTAAATTAAATCATAATAATTCATTTTTATTAAAATATAAAACCCTCAATCTGATCATTCTCATTCATGTACTTTAAATATTTTTGAGAAACTGTATCTATCATAAAATCCCCAATAATGCAAAATTTTGAAAACGAATTATATGTGAGATTCAGTAGTGGATTTAAAAAAAATATTGTAGAATATTTAATTTTAATTACTCTAACAATACGCGAAATAAACAGTTTTTTTTGCTCTCCTGAAAAGTTGTGTTTTTTATACCCTCCAACCACAGTATGGGGGTATACTCACTTTGTCATTCCGTTTGTAACGCATAAAAATATCGGTCGGGGACCCCATAAAGTATATATATTATTGATCTATGATCGATTTTAAGTCATTCTATGAATGTCCGTCCGTCCGTCCGTCTGTATAATTCAGTCCAAAATAAGAGATTCAGTCCAAAATAAGAGAGCTAGACTCCTGAAAATTGGCACGAATGTGTCTCTTGGTCATAGGCCGGTTAAGTTCGGAAATGGGTAAAATCGGACCAGGGGGAAAAAAGTTCCCCCTTAAAGAACTTAAAAAAAGTCTCTAAAAACGCAATTTTTTACAGCTTTTTTGCATTTTTGTTAAACAAATGAAATCTTTTTATGTCAGAAGGTGTTCAAAGTCCTGCACTTAGACACCGGGGGCTACAAAATTTAGTTTTTTTTGGCCCGTCCCCTTTTGTGGGCGTGGATTTAAAAAAATCATAAAAATTATGAGTAAATGGTATTACTAAAGTTAAAAAAGCATAACAAATAAATTAGTTAGCATTAATCGCGATGGGGAAGGTATCCCCAACCACCCCCACATGCCCCCCCAAAAAACGCCTCTGAATTTTTTAAATATATTTTAACATGTTGGAGGGTATCATAGATTCGGCACAGCCGAATTTAACACTCTCACTTGTTTATGGTGTCCTAGACCAATATTTCGGTGTTACAAACGCAATGGCAAACTTATTTATACACTCAATCACTAGAGTAGAGGGTATAAAAACGAAAACAACAACAAATGAAATAAAGGACTCTATGAACACAACGAGTACAAATAGGAACAATAATGGTGACATTGATAATATTACTAAAGGTAAATTTATATGTATTTGCAAAAATTTCACGATGGGCCAGTAATCTAGGAAAAAGAAAAGCCTTAAAAAGGCTTATGAATTAAGTGGTATGTAAAATATAGATTCTTTGCTATAGAAAATTTTATTGTCAATCGAATATCTCAATTTTCCTGTTTTTTAAAGAAAACAAAACACTACTGAACATTAAAAAACTTGATGCGACTGTGATCACAGAATTGGTCTCCAAACTTTTTCATCACATCAGGTTTTTGTGAAAATTGAGGTCAAAGTTCAAAAAATTCTTCGTTTTGGGCATTTTTGATAACTCATAGCGGATGTGATAGTGACATATATAAGTAGAGAATAAAAATTCACTTTTTTATAAAAATGTCAATGAAATAGAAGGAACTGGCATTGTTTTTTCATTAAAAGTAATGCCAGATCCTAAGTAAGGATAATGCTATCCTTAGACTAGGAAAAAACATGCATTTGCATAAATGTCCTCACCACAATGAATAAAAAAAATTATTCAAAAGAAATGCTTGACAAAAGGTGGCGTTATAAAAGCGTTTGGAAAAAGTACTTGCAAGGTGCTTAATTTTTTGTACCAACATCAATTTCTATTGTTGACCCCTAGTACAGTATAACTTCTATACATATATAATTGTGTGACACTTTTGCACATGCCAGCAGCTTTTGGCCTACACTTCTCTTCGGCAGATATACAAACACTAACTAACGTAAACTCGCGTAAATTGTTGGTGAGGACATGAATATTTGAATTATGATTGTGGTTAAAGAGTAATTTGTCTTTTCTAAACAAAAGACCACAGACATAGTATTAACATTATGGTGGTATAAATTACAATAAGGGAGGTGTAAGCTAAGAGTGGTGTGAGGCCGGCTCGATGGAAGGAATGGTTAGAAAAACACAAATCAAATAGTTTTATAAGTATGAAAAGAAGAAGAAGAAGAAGAATAACAATGTCCACTGGGATGGGTATTTCATTTTTACGTTAACAGGTTAACACAACAACTGCAAAAACCAACAAAATAAAATTTGTATATAGTAGTATATTTATATAGTATTTTACACTTACACGTTTCCCTTGAGGACCATTATAACAAGGTAATGGACTTAAGTGTTGGTAAGAAAGACTATTGTTTATCATTTTGTAAATACATTTTAAGACAACACGTAAGAATTATGGCACGTTACTAAAAGAACATAATACGATAGCACAATATATATATATGTATAAAAATAAAGTTAAATATTGAGATAGAAAAACAAACACAAGTTAGAAAATTATTAAATAAAAAAATAAACAAATAAGGTGCCAGGTAGTATCTTATTACACTATACAGAGGCAAGTTACAGATGGTGTAAGTTTTAGGTCAAAACTAAAAAAAAAAAAACTTAAAAAACATAGAAAAACATTTTTAGAAAAATCTTTATAACGACTTTCAATTTGATTTGGCAAACTTTCAGCAATTTTTTCTGCTAAAATAGATATTTTTACTAAAATCTCTGTCATTCAGTTTTACAAAATAACAGAAATTTTACTGCGTTTTAACTGATTCTGTTTGTCAAATTTCAAAATATAACAAATTTGAGGCAGATTATTTTTTAATTATTCTTTTTTCAAGAAAATTTTCAAAGTTTTTTTTTTCAAAGGTTAATTTTTTTATGCAATCAAAACGATATTTTGAAATATATTTTTGAATACTTTTTTGAACATATTTTTGGCAGATTATTTTGTAATTCTACAGAAATAGTTTGCTGTTATCCTTTTTTCAAGAAAACTTTTAAAAGTTTATTTTCCTTCAGATTTAGCTAATACTTAACTTACCGAATTAAAAAAACAAACCAGTAGAATATTGCTAACTTTACAGAAATTATTTTTTATTTATTTTTTTTTTAAGATTAAATTAAAAAAAAAAAAAATTATTAAAGTTTTCATGAAAACAAATTTTCTAAAAAAAATTTTTCTAGAAAATGTCTTACCAGATTTCTCTGCTGTTTTGACAGATTTCTCTGCTGATTTCACTTATCGTGTTTATAGACATTTTTTAGAAAATTTTTTAAAAATATTTCCAAGTCGTTTTTATATATCGTGAACCTATATTCAAAATATGCCAACTCAAATTTGACCGAAATGAGTTTCCGATGGAAAATAGCTCCCATATGCAATACCCATCTGTGGTAAAAATTTCAGAGCAAAAAAATAATTTTTTGTCGTTTTACATCCATTTTTGTTATTCTGCTAACTCAAAGTACATATTTTTTTGGTGAAAATAAATGCCAACTCCCATTGTAAATTTCTTATTGCATTTGCCTTTCTGAACACGAATCTGGTAAAGATTTTTATATCTAATGCCTAGTTTTCGAGATATTGCCATTTTGAAAATATCGGTAAATAGTGTTTGCAAAAAAAAAAATTGCTTATATATATGTAACTTTCTAACTATTTATCAGATTGAAACATTATGAGTGGGGCAAATAAAGTCAATGATATAAGCTTTCAAAATAGCTAGTTTGGAGTGAGCCTTCTACAATAAAGCGTGAGTTACAGAGTGCCAAAGTTGACCACCCTGAGATTAAAAGGCTTTCGGAGCTAGTAACTTTTAAAAATATGCAAAAGATTTTTAATATTTTTTAGTTTTTGCAATTACCGCACTAAGGAAAACAAAATCCAAAAAAAAATTATAAAAATTTAAAAAAAAAAAAATTATTTTTAGTTTCCGACAAAATATGCCAACTCTAAAAAAATATTTGTTTTTTGATATAGTAATAAATGCCATCTCAAAAAAATACGCAAACCAGTGTAAAATATGAAATTTTTGGCATAGGTAAAAATTATTTAGAATATTTAAACCATCTTATGGAAGGTAAATTGTTTATTTTTACAATAATATGCAAAATAACTAGTTTTTTAGCTCTCCTGAAAAGTAAGCTTTTTCGAGTTGGCATTTATTGAATATAGTTCGACGATATATGATCAAGTATTTTTATTTTATTTTTTTTTTCATTTAATTACAATACATTTTTTTAATAATTTATACCTAAACGAGAACTGGTAACGATGACCGTCGTCTCGTTCTAGCGAAAAAACCAAGGGCTCTGGTGGGAATCGAACCCACGACCCCCAGTTTCAAAGGCTAGCACGCTACCAACTAGCCTACAGGGGCCCCTGCGTCGTTTTTTTCTAAGTTCAAAAATTGGAAATTTAAAACATGTTCCAATAGTTTTTATTCAGTAATTAACAAATTTTTCCAACAATCCAAACAAAAAATGAAGACACATTAAAAAAAAATCGAATTTTTTGACTTAAAATTCGTTTGACCACAACTTTTTTGTAAACAAATTAAAAATTCTTCAGTGATAAATCACTTTTTTTATACCCTCCAACCACAGTATGGGGGTATACTCATTTTGTCATTCCGTGTGTAACGCATATATTGATCAGTGATCGATTCTAAGACATTCTAGCGGTATCCGTCCGTCTGTCCGTCTGCCCGTCTGTAGAGGATACGATATAGTCCAAAATAATAGAGCTAGACTTTCAAAGTTTGGCATAAATATGGTCATAGGTTGGTTAAGTTCGGAAATAGGCAAAATCGGACCAAGGGAAAAAAAGTTCCCCCGTGGAAAACTAAACCAACCTCAGAAAAACGGCATTTTTCAGGATTTTTTGTACTTTTGTTAAGCAAATCCGACATTTTTATGTCGGCACAGCCGAATATAACACTCTCACTTGTTTAAGTTAATTTTATATATTTTGAGTAGGTTTATTCTAGCTCGATGTCATTATTTTCTTTATTAATTAAAACTATGATATTCTCATAGAATAATTTTTAAGAAAATTATTTTTCTGTTTTAAATTTATTAATGTTGGCCATTTTTTGCAAGACTTAATCGGCACGTATTTCGGAATTAGTCATTATTTCCTTTACTAACACTGTAAGTACTTGAAATTGACACATCAAAACGCCGAGACACGCAAACTTAGTTTTAGGTCGTAGAACACAGTGGCATTCTCCGTTTTGGCAGATCAGGTCAATATTAAGAGATATTTAATTTTTAAGTTTCTGATTTTCCAGCGATATTTTATTGTTTTTTAAGGAAATTGAAAAATTTAAGAAAAACAAATTATTTTACTCGCCCAAACTGACCCGCCATCGTTGTTAGAGTAAAGTTTTGACTAATAAATACTAAAAAAGTAATTTTAAAAAATTTTCAAAGGATTTTCCTAGGAAAATATTATAAAAACTCGCTCGAAAATCGCAAAACTTTAAAACGAAATATCTTTTTATTTAGACCTGACCGGTCAAAACGGAGAATCCCACTAGATTCTACGAACCTAAATTAGGTTTACGTGTTTCGGAGTTTTGGTGTGTCATTTCAAAAGTTGAAATTATACTTACAGTGTAATTAAAACTATGATATTCTCATAGAATAGTGCTCAAGAACATTATTTTTCTGTTTTAAATTAATTTATGTTGGTAATTTTTTGCAAGACTTAATCGACACCTGTGTCGGGATTTTTCAGATCCAATTGTCAAGATTATTTAGCAAAAATAAAACCCTATACTACAAATAGCAAGGTCGAATAAAATAATTTTTATTTTTTAATAAAAATTAATCGGAATTTAATTTTATAGTTTTAACTTATTATGGTTTTTTTTAAGATTTAGAAAAATAAAAAATCTTAAGGAAATTTCTCTTACGAAATTCGATTTTTAGGCGCCCTAGTAGGTAGTGTGCTAGCCTATGAGTCTGGGTTCGTGGGTTCGATTCACAATTGCTTTTAATAAGAATTACTGTTTTATTTTTCTTAAAACCAAAAAGGTTTACAACTTCGATTTGTAACTTGGATAATAACTCACCTGCTGGCGAATAAAAGAGTTTTTCAACAGTTGGTGAATAAAACGTAACATAAATATTTTTCAACAAAAAAAAAAAAATTTTTTTCCATAAATTTTTTTTAATCAATTTTCTTTTTTTCATCAACATTTTTTTTAAATTTTTTTTTTTATATTTTTTTTTCTTCATCAATACTACTTTTTCACCAAGTCTAAAATTTTGACATAAAAATGTTCCATTTGCTTAACAAATGTACAAAAAAAAAAAAAGTGAGAGTGTTAAATTCTTCTGTGTCGAAATATTTATACTCTCCAAAATGTAAAAAAATCCTTTTTTGCACTTAAGTAATGCACTCCCCAGTAAAACTTTAAATACCAGGTATCTAATTAACTTGAGGGGTTAGAATACCATGAGTAACTAACTAGTTACCTCCCAATTTGAATGTAAATTACTTTAACACGATAATGTCATTGGAGGTAACCACATTTTGCCTTTTTGTGCGTAAAGGAATGATAATGGTAATTAGTAGTATTCATAGCCATTACCAACTAAGCGAGATGGAAAGGAGTACATTACCAAGTTTTTGCTGGGTCATTCACCAAATTTCATTGAAATTGGTACATTATTTAAAATGACATACATAGGTACTTAAAAGTGACCATTCCAAAGTTTTCATAGGTTTATAAAAACTTAAATAATAATAACTTAACAAATGCTATTACCATCATTTATATGCAGTTCAAATACCTTAAATTTTGTCCATACAGCTTATTCGTCCCCTGCTTATTACATTTTTTAGAGCAAAAATTCAAAAAAAAAAAAATATATTTTCTCAAAAAAATACACCGCTCAACAGTCATTTTCCGGTTTGAATTCTGGTGATCAATTTAAGTAGACTTTGATCTCCTGATTCCAAATCTGTACTCCAAATTTATCCATCACGTCCAGATTTTTAGTTATTCACGGTTAAAAATGCGAAAAATTACGATTTTGGCATTATTTGAAAGCCTGCACAGCAGCCATTGAGTGGAATACAAATCTGGTATAAAGCGCAAAAGTATTATTTGTCTTTGGTCTCCAACATAGAAAACTATTTTTTTCTAATTATTGCGTTTTGTTGGGTTACAATTGCGTTTTAAAATGACTCTGTTAAAATTATCATTTTTGTAAAAAAGATAAGGTAGTTAGTTTT
The DNA here is from genome assembly GCA_963921195.1 of Pegoplata infirma. Classification (NCBI taxonomy): domain Eukaryota; kingdom Metazoa; phylum Arthropoda; class Insecta; order Diptera; family Anthomyiidae; genus Pegoplata; species Pegoplata infirma. The sequence goes on along the minus strand of OY992536.1, from coordinate 167,527,572 downwards.
TTTTATATTTTCAAAGAAAAACTAAAAAATAAATATTTTACAAATTTAAGTTATCTGTATTATTTTTCGTACAAACCGGAAGATATCTGTAATGGGTTTAAAAGTCTATAAGAAAGAATGAACTTTTGCCTAAATTTTGAGCTCATCACAGTAAATATTGATCATCTGGTTTTTGTTTTAGAGCCTTTTAAAAATGGTGCTTTTTCTAATTTTTTTCGCAGTGTTTTTTTAAAATACATTTTTGGCCAATAATAGTGCAACAACTTAAAATTTTTTTGATCATATATTTGAGATCATAGTTCAATTCTACTCTAACGCTTTATACCAGATTTTTATTCCACCCAGTGGCTGCTGTGCAGGCTTTCAAAAAATGCAAAAATCGCGTTTATTCACATTTTTAACCGCGAATAATTAAAATTCTAGACGTGATGGAAAATTTTTGAGCACAGATTTGGAATCAGCGAGTCAAAATCTTTAAAAATTTTGTATCAAACTTCAAACCGGAGTCAAAAACCTTCGATTTGTTGAGCGGTGATATTTAAATAAAACTAAAACGATTTTCAGAAATCCACCATGACAGAGCGATGAGGAATTTTATTAGCTCAAGTTAAACTTGATGCCCTAAATTTGTTTGTTATTAAGCAAAGTAATATTTATAACTTTAAATCAAATGTTTACCACTTTAAAGTTATCCTTTTCTATGTCATTATTTTATCCTTTGTTCTTAAATTTTCTTTTAACATCTATTTAATTGAATATCATGAACAATGGATGTAATTTCATTAACCATAATGTTGGGGCCTTAAAACAAAGTTGATTTTTACAGTTTAAAAATGTTATAACAGCATTTCATTTTGTAATACTTACCGATACAATCAGCGAGTTATCACTGAGCCTATAACCATAAAGACAGGATGTGGTGTTTGTAACATCATCAGCATACACAATGGCCGAAAATGAAGCCTCATTATAAAGCTGAACACATAGAGTAAGGATAAATAAGAGACATTGGTAGAACCAAAAATCAATTAGTCACATTCTATAAATTGGTTCTCTTAGTGTATTAAGAGAGTTTTTACATGCAATTGTGTAAAGAAACATAAAGAGAACCAACTTATCAAGAGCGAAAAAAATATGGGATCCAACCAATTGAATGCCTAATGGTTAAACACATTTTCAACAATATGTCGTTAACTTAAACGCAAAACGGCCTAAATAACATTTTTTAAGTTTAACAGGAGAAGCAAAAAAACATGTTTTTCAGGGCGTCGCGACGCGTCCCGTCAACTAATAAACTTTCGAATTTCGTGTCGTTATACCTGCCGAACAATGGCCACGAAAGAAATAATTGTGTGAAAAAATTATGAAAAAATATTGCAAGAGCATCTTCAGTCGGCAACCATCGACCAATGTTTGAAAAAATTTCGTTTTCGACCAAAGTTAATGATCAAATATTTTGACCAAATCCGGCTCAAAAATTAGGAATTTTTGACTATTGTTTATATAAAAATTATAAAAGTTTTTATTACAAATTTCTTGAATATTAGTAAAAAAAAAATGTAGTTGTAAAGTTTTAATAAATATTTTAAGAGTTGTGTTAGTTACGCCCTTTTGTCTTATAAAACACCATGCTAACAAAATTTTATACAAATGTTGTTTTATCATTTAAAACCCTCTCATATGAGCGGTATTGAAAAAAACGGCGTAAAACCTAACACTGCCTATTACCTGATTTCGGATCCGTTAAACACATTCTAACTTAAATCGATTTTGAATGTTAATTTCTCATTTTTTAGCTTTATGGTAAATGTGGGTGGCATGGCCTCGCTATAACTCTATGCCACAGACTTATACAGACTCGACATAAGTGACAGGTGTCAAAAAAGTAGTCTTGAAATGACAAATTTGTAGTTTTATAATGCAAAAAACATAAGAATTATCAAACAGATATTTCGAGGAAAAATATATGTATTGACCACTGAGCCCCTCCCCCCAAAGAAAAGAGAACGGCCCTTATTTTTTATTTTTATATTTTTTTTCATGTTGGAGGGTATAAAAGATTCGGCACAGCCGAATTTAACACTCTTACTTGTTTTTTTTTTAATTTACAAGATTTTTTTTTGTGTAGTTGCTCAACTGTCTTTTCAGCGTTTATGAGAGCTCAAAAGACACATGATTCCAATGTATCTTAATAGTGCTCTTTCATTTCAACCCGAAAGTGCTCTAAGCTGTGACATGCCTCACAAATACCTGAAATCAGTAGGTTTGGAGGACCTCGTTTAAGCTACCGATTTTTTTTCTAGGATCTTTTTTAATAGCTTTTGTAAAAATGTTGATCTACCTTTTTCTTTTTTTGTTTAAACATTCAGACAGACTTCGCTAGGTCGACTTAAAATCGATAAAGGATAACGAAGCCATATGTTACATACTGCTATTTAAATAAGTTACAAAGAAATGACAAACTAGGTGGAGGGTATAGTAAATTTTAATACCACACAATATATATTTATTAGTGCTGTAGGTGCAGATTTAATTATGTACACGTAGTATTTAAATCTGTGTAGCATTTGTTAACAAATTATATAAAACTAATTTAGCAGAGTTCATATTTTATGCTTGTATTTTGTAGTTGTAAAAAATATGTAATAATAATTTTCATAACAAACCATTAAAATCTCATCCAATTTATTAACAAATATAAACATAACATAAAATAGATGGTTGGTATGACATTAGACAGTCCCTTTTTATTACAAAGTGGAAATTTAAAAGAGCATACTTTTCTATTTTAACATGATAATGTTTTTAGGCTGGTGTCTAATTTTAAAAAAGTTGCAGAACGCCACCTCAGTTTGACTATATAAGCTAAAAATTAACGAAAAAGAAAACAAGAATTGAATAGTTCATGCGAATAAAGACGGATAGACCATTTGTAGAATTTTACAGGGGACAATAAAAACGCAGGAAACGGTTAAAAAATAATATTTTTGTCAACTTTTTGGTATTAGCTTAAAGATTTAGGTCACATCTACCTATGTACAAAATTTTAGTAAGGTATTCGAAAGAGAACTTGCCAAAAAATTGGTCTTAAATTTTTGCTTAAATGGAAAAAGGGCGAACATCCAAAAAAATGTATTGAAATTTGAATAAAAATGTGTTATTTTGCAGCAGATTTTGACTACAATTTCATGAGACTTGCAAAACTTGACGAACTATGGTTGGTATTTGTTTGTAACACTTTAAGGACTTCAAGGATACACTTTTTAAGGATTGTCAGGACATGGAAAAAATTTTTTTTTGTTAATTTTTTTTTTAATATTCCTGCTATTTGATGCAGTAGTAATTCTATGACACTAAATACATTTTTAGGAATTATAATATTAACCCTTGACTGCATAGTACGACGTATAATAAAAGGGCATGAACATTTTTTTTTATTCCTGACATTGGATGCAGTATTAACACTAAATGTTTGTATGTGCTAAGATTGTTTTTTTTTGTGTACAATTTCAAATTTTAGCTAATATCAATTTTAAACTCGGAGCTAAATAATTTTTATATAATATTTTGTTAAGGATGGATATTAGGCTGGGTCGTATTCCAACAAAGTGCTCAGATCAACTATTAATAGTGAAAAAAAGTTGGTACAAGTAAATACAAGCAATTTAAATCCAAAATGAACAAAATCGGTCCATGGCTTCCGTTCTCGCATCGCGGGTCAAAATTGCGGTTTTTGAAAAAATGGACATAATTTAAAAAAAAAATTAAATATTTAAAAAAAAATTATTTAAAAAAAGAAAAAAATTTTTTGTATCGCATTAATTCAAAGATATTTAGAAAAATTTTGATTGTTTTTTTCGGATATCGATAACCCACCCAAACGTGAGGCCAAAAAAAACTCACATTTTTAACATTGAGCTCAAAACTACTTTTTCACTATTTTAAAAATTTAGTGAAACAAAATTTTTAAATATATTAGTTTATCCACTTGATATCATTGAATACATCTCAGGGATTGTAGAAAAAAATTCTTAGTTAAATTCCTTCGTCCAGTTGGTGTGTGGAGCGATTTGAATTTAGCGGATTTCCAGAACATGTGTTTTTATCGACATTTTTGACTAATTTGTAGTTGTTAGCAACATTTTACTTAAATAAACCAACTTTTTTTGTTCAAATGGTTGTATTGGACCATAGTAACTCTGCTTTGAAATAATAGGCTTTTTGGACAACGTTAACCCTTGCCGGCACGGGGTTAAAAATTCATCCAATGAAATTTTTGAAATTTCCTCACTCTAAAATCGTGTATGTGTTTAAATAATCAACAATTACAAATTTATACAAAGTTTTCTTGAAGGACATCTTTAACCCTTGTTGAACGAACGCCCAAAAATTTCAAACAGCTGTTTTTTTGCTCATAGTCAAATGGACTTTTTTGACATATTAAATAATATGTTTTTCACTTTTAGCTTTAAACAGTAAAAACGACGAAGACGTAATGAAATTTCGGATCCCATTTTTTTTTATTTTATTTAGTTTTAAGCATTTTCCGCTTAAGTGCGCAATTGTTGATTATTTAAACACATACACGATTTTAGAGTGAGGAATTTTCAAAAATTTCATTGGAGGAATTTTTTAACCCCGTGCCGGCAAGGGTTAACGTTGTCCAAAAAGCCTATTATTTCAAAGCAGAGTTACTATGGTCCAAAACAACCATTTGAACAAAAAAAGTTGGTTAATTTAAGTAAAATGTTGCTAACAACTACAAATTAGTCAAAAATGTCGATAAAAACACATGTTCTGGAAATCCGCTAAATTCAAATCGCTCCACACACCAACTGGACGAAGGAATTTAACTAAGAATTTTTTTTTACAATCTCTGAGATGTATTCAATGATATCAAGTGGATAAACTAATATATTTAAAAATTTTGTTTCACTAAATTTTTAAAATAGTGAAAAAGTAGTTTTGAGCTCAATGTAAAAAATGTGAGTTTTTTTTGGCCTCACGTTTGGGTGGGTTATCGATATCCGAAAAAAACAAACAAAATTTTTCTAAATATCTTTGAATTAATGCGATACAAAAAATTTTTTTCTTTTTTTAAATAATTTTTTTTTAAATATTTAATTTTTTTTTTAAATTATGTCCATTTTTTCAAAAACCGCAATTTTGACCCGCGATGCGAGAACGGAAGCCATGGACCGATTTTGTTCATTTTGGTTTTAAATTGCTTGTATTTACTTGTACCAACTTTTTTTCACTATTAATAGTTGATCTGAGCACTTTGTTGGAATACGACCCAGCCTAATGGATATTCGCCCTTTTTTCTTTCCACACTTTAAAGTCTTATAACACAAGAACGGTAAAATTGTTTGCCAATATAATAAGTGTGGTTTGTTCTTCGTAATGTTCTTTTAACACATTGTTACTGAAAGTAAAATTTTTGTATGATTTTGTGTTGTATTTAATCAAAATTGTGCGTTAGTTCACTCCCAATTTAAACAAAAATATAAAAATATACGAATTATTGCACATTCAAAGTCATTTTTTTAGCCTTAAAAGTCAAAATTTCCCCAAAATTTCTGCATAGGATTGTAGGGCTCTGCTAATAATATGCATTTATGCAAAAAAACGTGTTTGCGAAAAAGTGGTCTATTCGTCCTTATTCGCATGAACTATTCAATTACTATTTTCATTTTCTTAAAACCAAAAATTTTAATAACTTGGGTTTGTAACTTGGATAATAATTCACCTCGTGGTGAATAAAATCGTTTTTCACCAGCTGGTGAATAAAAAGTAACATAATTATTTTTCAACAAAAATTTTTTTTTTTTATCAATTTTTTTTTTTTTCATCAAATTTTTTTCTTCATCAATTTTTTTTTTTCATAATTTTTTTTCTTCATCAAATTTTTTTGTTTCATACAATTTTTTTTTCGTAATTTTTTTTTTTCATCATTTTTTTTTTTTATAAATTTTTTTTTTTTGGATCAATTTGTATTTTTCATCAAAATTTTTTTTCATCAATTTTTTTTTTCATCAAATTTTTTTTTCATCAAATTTTTTTTTCATAAAATTTCTTTTTTTCATCAATTTTTTTTTCATCAAAAATTTTTTTTTATCATTTTTTTTTGTATCAAATTTTTTTTTTCATCAACATCAATTTTTTTTGCATCAAAAAATTTTTCTTTTCATCAAAAAAATTCATCAAAAACTTTTTTTCATCAAAATTTTTTTCACCAAAAATTTTGGGTTCATTAAATTTTTTTTAACATAATTTAGTTTTTCGTGAAAAAAAAAATAATTTTTTTTTACCAAAACTACTTTTGCACCAAGTCTAAGCTTTTCACATAAAAATTTTCCATTTCTTTATCAAATGTACATAAAACAAGT
>OY992536.1:166100775-166268275 GCA_963921195.1 Pegoplata infirma | reverse complement strand
CGGCAGTTAAAGGCAGATCTTGTTTTCAGAAACGTTGACTCTAGGGACTTGACCACGGCTTGACAGTCAGAATAGCTATTGACTGCAGTTGTAGACAATACATTGCAACTCAACCAGTCAGCCACTTGCTTTATTGCCAGCATCTCTGCCTGGTAAACACTGCAATGATCTTGCAATCTTCGAGCTAGGATCAATTTAAGCTCCTCCGAATAGAATCCAAGACCACTTGTTCGTGCAGCCTCGATACATCCATGTAAAAATTTATGGAGGCTTCACTACCCGGAATGGTATCATTGTAGTAAAATGGCGCTCAAAAAGAATTATCATAGAGAGAGCACAGTCCACATTTTTTGGTATTGTTAACTTTTTCAAGATCGCCCTATGGCCATAATCTCTGCCCTCCATTGCAGTGTGATATTAAGTCGAATTTCCGATGAGCCACATACTGCCAACCCAATATGTCGAATGGTATCAGGTGAAGGAGGATTTCTAATGCAGTCGTAGGTTGTAGTACGAAGAGCACCAGTGATGCCCATCAACGTCATTCTCTGTACATTCTTGATTAAGACACAGTTCCCAATTGTCTCCAAAGCAGGCCACCAGACAATTATTACATATAACAGAATTGGACGCACCACTGCTTAATAAATCCATTTGAGAAGGCGATTTCAGTGCCGTCCAGAGAAATAGAATCAAAAGCAGGAATGCTATTTTTACTTTTAAAAAAGACAAGCTCTGTTTTACTTGGATTTACTAACAGACCACAGTGTCTTGCCCATTTAGACAGACCTTTCAGAGGACCCTGAAAAATGTCCCTTAATGTTGGTGTTTTTTCTTTACCGCTATCGCGACATCGTCAGCATTGAATTCAGTGTCAGTTCCAAAGAAGTGGTGAAAGAACACCTCCCTGTGGTGTGCCTATATTGACAAATCAAGATATGACTGACGCTCTCAATTCCGACGTTGTACGTCTATTGTCAAGTAGATTTTCTACCATTAAAACGATCCCACGCTTCACTCCCAGACCAGACAATGCCACAATTATCGAGTCTGGGATGACATTATTAAAAGCCTCCTCTATATCACGAAAGGCCATCATAGTGTACTCCTTTACCGAAAGCTACAGCTCATAGAGAGCTGTTTCCGCTGATCTACCCTTGCTGTATGCATGTTGCCTTGTCGAAAGCAACCTCGAGTCAATCACTCTACGCAAATATGATCCTATCATTCGTGCCATTGTCTTTAACAAAAAAGAAGACAGACTAATCTGAAGGTCTGAAATCCTTCTGAACTGTGTTAGAATTTTTTCCAGCCTTCTGGATGAAAACGACTCTGTCGAGAGGTGTGAGACCTAAAATGGCTTCCTGGGCCAAATTTCGGCAGGTTTTCATAGCACCCGTGATTAGAGTACAATCCAGTGCATAGTTTTTGCAAATAGACTATGGCAGCGTACGTCATGATCACTCTAACAATCACTTGTAGATTGATATGACTATGCTGAGGCTTAAACCCCAGGTACTACCAGCAAGTCTATTCACTGCCCATAATGCCTTTCAATTAAGTTTCGTATCCAAGTTTCGTATTCAAGTTTTATATCCAAGTTTTGTCCTCAATAAAAAAAAAACATTTAAGAACCTCTGATAAAATGATACACACTGATACATACGTATAAAACGTTAAGATAACGTAACGATAAGCAAAAAAAAAATCAAGTCAAATCACATGTATTCATTTGTATATTTTGATATCAAATAGAGTAATAGAGTACAAACGAATATGACGACGACTACGAATGTACGACCACAACAGCAACAACAAAACGACCTTAAGTGTGCAGTATAATGTCAAATGTTTACAATGTCAATACTCGTGAAGCAAAAGAAAATTGTTGTTACAATAGTAACAGCAACAACAAAAATAGTAAGTATTAACAACAACAAAACATCATACAACAACGAGAGCAAGACCCAGAGCATCATCATCAACAACATCGAAATCATCAACTGAAAAAATATAAAGCAAAAGAAGGTTAAGTTCAAATGAAAGATGAAATCGGGGCAATCATTAGCTGTAAGTCTTTATGTACAACACAATATTGGTTCGTTTAGTATTAAGAAACCCTTTTTTTAAATGTATGAACAATTAATTAAATTTAAAAAAATAAAATTATAGTTCATTTATTTCTTTAATTGAAGATTATGATGCTTGGAGTTACATACATTAAATTTGATTGTGTGAGCGATCCGGTCAAAAATAAGTAGAATTCGGTTTTATCTCGTTAATGGAAGTTGTCTTAAGAGGACCTTAAATCCATTGATTCATTAAGGATGAATTAATTTAACTTTTTCATACAAATTTTGACATAAGTCTTCGTTAAAACGAGCATTTAATTGGAACTTGAATAATCCGCCCAAAGTTGTTAAAATTAAAGTTAAAATAAACATGTCTACAACCGCAGTTAAGATCTATTTTGACAGTCTACACCATTAACAGATGTAATTCGTAAGAAATCAATTGTAATTCGAAGATTCTACTTGTAATCCGAAGATTCCATTTGTAATTCGAAGATTCCATTTGTAATTCGAAGATTCCAATTGTAATTCGAAGATTGCAATTGTAATTCGTAAAAGATCAATTGTAATTCGTAAAAGATCATTTGTAATCCGTAAAAGATCAATTATAATTGGAAAAATATCAATTGTAATTCCTAAAAGATCAATTGTAATTCGTAAAAGATCAATTGTAATTCGTAAAAGATCAATTGTAATTCGTTAAAGATCAATTATCGGGACGTTTATGAAACCAATGCGGATTGGTTTGACAACACTTTTTCACGGAAATCAGCTGTGTGTGTTTATGAATCCAATCCAATTCCAATCAAAGAGAAAATAAGAAAATTTCCGTTCGAAAACGAAAATGTGCGTTCATGAATTCCATTCAGTTGGTTTGACAGTTGGAAAATTTTCGTCAAAGTTTGGCTTCGGGGATTTGTAAGAAAAGTTGAAAATAATTAATTAAAAAAAAAAAATTAAAAACAAAAGTTAAATGCAAAAATGTGAGTAAAATGTTCTTTTTTGTTTTTTAAAAAATATTTTTCCTTTTTTTTATAAGGGAAAGGTACAAAATTAATGAGCAAAAGGCAGTTAGTTCTTCATGAGTTTGTGGAAATAAGTCCCGATATTAAAGGGATTTGTGTTTTAAGGCCTTAAACATAAACAAAAAAACAATTCACATTAATAAATGTGAAACTTCCGTAAAAGTAACTTCTGTAAAAGTAAAACGAATGCACTTTTTTTATAATTTTAAAATTTTAGTTATTCGATTTTAACTTTGAGTGAAAACGTAAACAACAGAACACCAAATTGGATTTCATGTGATTCGGAAAATGTGAATTGAAAAGTTATGAAAGGCAGAACAGAGACCTTTGTAAAGTGTCTCTGGGGCCTCTGTTCTGTCTTTCAAAACTTTTCAATTCACATGAAAATTTCCGAATCACATGAAACCAAGTTTAGCGTTTTGTTGATCACGTTTTCATTCGAAGTTTAAATCGGATAATTAAAATTTAAAAAATTATAAGGAAAAAAAATGCATTCGTTTTACTTTCACCAAATTTTATTTATGTGAAACAAAACGAAAAAGAAATTCGGGTGTGAAATCTAGAACACCAAAAAAATTCGGAAATTTTCATTTTCACATTTTTTATGTGAATTACTTTTTTTGGAACAGCGGCCTGATACTTGCTTTTTTAAGAACTTTTTCAAAGGCAGAAAGTCCTTAAAAAAATTCTTGAAAAAAGTATCATACACACTTTAGCTTATTAACGAAAAAAAATCTTTAGTCGGACAAGTATTTCGATTCCGAAATTGGGCGCAAAAAATAATAAGAGTCCAAATGGGCAAAAAGTTACCGATGTTTAAAAAAAAAAAAAAATCATAAAAAAGGAACAAATAAGCTAATACCCTATCCACACTTACAGTTTTAAACCGTTTTTAGCATTTATTTTTAGAATTTTCTGTCAATATACTGTAATAGAATAAAGAAAGTGCTAAAAATATTACTGCTTAAAACGATTTAAAACTGTACGTGTGAATAGGGTATTATACCCTACTTTATACAAAATATGACCCAAAAATATGCATTTATAGCCTTTTTTAAAAGCAATTTCTTTGATGTGCAAAGACATTTATCCTGAGCCAATTAAATATGTGAAGCAACTGGTATTTTTCCATACAAAATAACAGATCCTAAGTATATATTAGACTTAAGGAAAACAAAAGATGGATTTGTGTAAGATCCCTTCCTTAATGGATCAATAATTAAAAAAATGTAATTCAAAAAAATGCTTGACATTTTATTTGTTAACAAATTATTTTTTTTTTTTACAAACTGCATTATTATAACAACTCTTACTTTGACTTTCTAACAGAGTTGCTATAAAATACGACTCTGTATTTGCAAAAACAGAGTCGTATTTTGTAAATACTTGTGTCTCCGCTAAGTTCGAACGCAATAGATATTTTTTTTTCGAACAAAGCAATTCGTCACGGTTTCATGAACGCTTCGAAAATTGGAAACGGATTTGAATTTCGTTTCCAATCCAATTTCGTTGTGGATTCATGAACGACCTGTATAATTCGAAAAATATCAATTGTAATTCCAAAAAAATCAATTGTAATTCGTAAAAGATCAATTGTAATTCGAAAAAGATCAATTGTATTTCGTAAGAGATCAATTGTAATTCGTAAAAGATCAATTTTAATTCGAAGATTCCAATTGTAATTCGAAAAATATCAACTGTATTTCCATTGATATTTTACGAATTGAAATTGGAATTTTCGAATTACAATTGATCTTTTACGAACTACAATTGATTGTAGAAATTACCTTATAGTGCGTTTACATTGGATTTCTATTCTAGTAAATTGCGATTTTAATCTACTTTGTAATCTGTACCGTTTATATTGGCATTTTTTTAACATTTGAGAAGATTAAGATTGGCATTTATAACAACAAGTTGGTAATAAATGTATGTGACTGCGTCAAAAGATAGCGACGGTAATTAGTCGCCGTATGATTAACAAGGATAGTGACGGCGTTTACAAATAACAATGACGGCGGCATAAACATACTTTGCGGCGTCATCGAAATGGCAGGCTTTGTTTCGGTGTTTTTTCAGTGTTGGAAAATGAAAATAATAGAAATACAGTGTTGTACCGATTTGAGTTTGCCAATTAGAGTCTAAACTACTAGATTGAAATAAATAAATTTGTAGGAGCAATCTAATAGATTGAAACAAGCTTGGAGCCAGAATCTACTTTAACCTAGATTATAAAATGCAGCACTATAGCACTTTCCTTCAAATGCACTATAACACTTTCCTTCAAAATAAATTTTAACACAGATAAATAAATCCGACTTTCTATCTGATTTAATATTATCAATCCATAACTGTTGTTCTGTAAAGTTTTTGGTAAATCGGATCATTGAAATATTTGTTTCTAGACAATAAAAACAAAAAATCTCCTAAAATCAAGCCTTTTCTTCTCACGAGAATCATTACAAAACACAAACAAAGGGAACACAAAAAGATTTTAAGCTGATTGAAATTTGATATCAATATATGCCAGCAAAAATCAACTAATATCCTTTAAATATCAATATTTGTAAAACCATATTCTTTAAAAGAGTAGACAGAGAATTTTTTTTTAATACGAGGGCTGTTCGAAATGTTCTTAGCCAAACAATGAAAAAAAGAGCTAGATTTTAAAAATTATTTTATTTTGCAATATAATATCATGAAACTTCAATACACTTAGGCCAATGGTTTTTTTGCAACTCTATGCCTTGAATAAAATTATTTTCCTGAAGCTTCCCAAAATAATCGTTTACTGCCGTCATTGTATCTTCATTCGAAGTAAAATGTTTGCCAGCAAGATCTTTTTTAAATTTAGGAACAGGTAAAAGTCAGAGGGAGCTAAATCAGGAGAATAAGGTAGGTGGTCAAGCAATTCGTACTCCAAATCGTTGAATTTTGCCATTGCTAAGACACTCTTGTGGAATGGTGTGTTGCCTTGATGAAAAATATTTTTTTGTGTTCTACACAAAGTCGTATTTTTCTTAATCAATTGATCCAAAACCTTACAAAAATATTTCGATCAATAAAATAAATTTGTAATCCTGTCTGAATTGGGAGCGTCCGTCATATCCCGATTTGTCAATAGGGGCACACCACAGGGAGGTGCTCTTTCCCCGCTTCTTTGGAACCTGGCACTAAATTCAATGCTGATATTACAGATGTAATTCGAAAAAGATCAATTGTAATTCGAAGATTCTATTTGTAATTCGAAGATTCCATTTGTAATTCGAAGATTCCATTTGTAATTCGAAGATTCCATTTGCAATTCGAATACTCCAATTGTAATTCGAAAAAGATCAATTGTAATTCGAAAATGATCAATTGTAATTCGAAAAAGATCAATTGTAATTCGTAAAAGATCAATTGTAATTCGTAAAAGATCAATTGTAATTCGAAAAAGATCAATTGTAATTCGAAAACGATCAATTGTAATTCGAAAAAGATCAATTGTAATTCGTAAAAGATCAATTGTAATTCGTAAAAGATCAATTGTAATTCGTAAAAGATCAATTGTAATTCGAAAAAGATCAATTGTAATTCGTAAAAGATCAATTGTAATTCGAAAAAGATCAATTGTAATTCGAAGATTCCATTTGTAATTCGAAGATTCCAATTGTAATTCGAAGATTAAAATTGTAATTCGAAAACCAACGAGTAAATCAACAAAAAACAATGTTTTTAAAGGCGTAAGAAACGATTTTATGTTGATCTACTCGTTGGTTTTCGAATTACAATTGGAATCTTCGAATTACAAAGGGAATCTTCGAATTACAAATGGAATCTTCGAATTACAATTGATCTTTTTCGAATTACAATTGATCTTTTACGAATTACAATTGATCTTTTTCGAATTACAATTGATCTTTTACGAATTACAATTGATCTTTTACGAATTACAATTGATCTTTTTCGAATTACAATTGATCTTTGTCGAATTACAATTGATCTTTTTCGAATTACAATTGATCTTTTACGAATTACAATTGATCTTTTACGAATTACAATTGATTTTTTTCGAATTACAATTGATCTTTTTCGAATTACAATTGATCTTTTTCGAATTACAATTGATCTTTTTCGAATTACAATTGGAATCTTCGAATTGCAAATGGAATCTTCGAATTACAATTGGAGTATTCGAATTACAAATGGAATCTTCGAATTACAAATGGAATCTTCGAATTACAAATGGAATCTTCGAATTACAAATAGAATCTTCGAATTACAATTGATCTTTTTCGAATTACATCTGTAAATGGTGTAGAAACACGTGGTTTTCATGTTGTCACATATGCTGACAATGTCGCGATAGCGGTAAAGGGGAAGCATCTGCCAACATTGAGGGGCATTTTTCAGGGTTCTCTGAAAGATCTGTCTAAATGGGCAAGAGACTGTGGTCTAGGAGTTAATCCAAGTAAAACAGAGCTTGTTTTGTTTAAAAGGAAAAATAAAATTCCTGTTTTTGATCCTACTTCTCTGGACGGCACTGAAATCCCCTTCTCAGCCTGGAGCCAAGTATCTTGGAGTATTTCTAGATAATATTGAGGAACGGGTGAGAAAAGCCACGATTGCTTTATATTCCTGTTACAGGGCCATTGGAAAACGATGGGGTTTTAACCCTAAAGTCGTTCATTGAATTTACACAGCAGTGGTGCGTACAATTTTGCTGTATGGAATTATTGTATGGTGGCCTGCTTTAGAGATAAAAGTGAAGTGTGTCTTTATCACGAAGATACAGAGAATGGCGTCGATGTGCATCACTGGTGCTCATCGTACTACACCTACGGCTGCATTAGAAATCCTCCTTCACCTGATACCATTGGACATATTGGGTAGGCAGTATGCGGCTACGTCGGCAATTCGACTTAATAACACGCTGCAATGGAGGAGACGCGATTGTGGCCATAGCGCAATCTTGCAGAAGATAACAATACCACAAAATGTGTGTGCTCCTCCTCTAGTCTTTTTTTGAGCGCCAATTTACCATGATACCATCCAGCGAGTCTTGGTACCATCCAGCGAGTCTTGGATGGGGGACATTCCGGGAAGTGGAGCCACCATAAATTTTTACACAGATGGATTCTATTTGCAAGAGCTTGGATTGAGCATGGCTCGAAGATTGCCAGATCATTGCAGTGTTTACCAGGCAGAGATGCTGGCAATAAATGAAGTGGCTGACTGGTTGAGCTGCAATGTCTTGTCTACAACCGCAGTCAACATCTATTCTGACAATCAAGCTGCGGTCAAGTACCTGGATTCAATGTTTTTGAACACAAGATCTGCCCTTAACAGCCGCACGTCAGTTTAACATACGACTCACGTCAGTTTAACATACGACTCATATGGGTCCCAGGGCACAGAGACATTCCAGGAAATTGTAAAGACGATGAGCAAGATCTGCCCTTAACAGCCGCACGTCAGTTTAACATACGACTCACGTCAGTTTAACAAACGACTCATATGGGTCCCAGGGCACAGAGACATTCCAGGAAATTGCAAAGCCGATGAGCTTGCAAGACTAGGAACTACCTTACAGGTTCCAACAGAATTGGAATGTATTGGAATGCCTCTAGAAACTTGCAAGCAAAACCTACGGCTTTGTTCCGCGACGAAGACTAATCAAAGATGGGCAAATGGATGCGAGTGTGAGACAACACGACTGATGGCCTTCACTTAATCAGGGGCGCACAAGTGAGCTGATATACCGGACACTATCTTATAGGGAAACTCGCAGAGCGGTTAAATGTGCCGCCGAATGACTTTTGCCGGAGTTACATGGATGAAGAGGAGTTGGAAACTATCGAACACTTTATCTGCCATTGCCCGGCACTTTCTGGTCAGAGACTGCTTCACTGGGATCTAGGGAGCTGTACGATCTTTCTGATTTGTCGGATGTCAAAATTCAATATTTAAGGAGTTTCATATGAAGCTCAAATTGGTTTAACGACAGCGACTAGCAGGGCAACCGATTACAGTCCCGTGGTATCGCAATGGACCTCAGAGTCTACATGTGTTGACGTATAACGTCAGCAGCCACTTACAACCTACCTAACCAAATCCCAGAAAACCGTTGCTATGACCTTACCAGCCGAATGAACAGATTTGGCCTCTTTGGTGCACTTCCACCAGCTTCAGTCCATTGTTTGGATTCTTTTGTCTCTGGTGTATAGTAATGGATTCATGTTTCATCAACAGTTATAAAACGACGCCTAAAATACATTTTATTTCGCTTAAATCGATCCAAACGAGCTTGAGAAATATTCATTCAAATGCGTTTTAAAAAAATGCGGCACCCATCTTGCGAAATGATTTCTCATCTGTAACTTTTGATGCAAAGTAAAATGTACTCGATCAATTGAGATGCCTATGTAATCGATTCATGTTTCATCAACAGTTATAAAACGACACTTAGAATGCATTTTATTTCGCTTAAATCGATCCAAAATATAAAAAATGCGAAAAGCATTTTTAGCACAATTAGATATTTAATCTAATTTTTCCATTATAAAAAATCACTGAAGCGCGGTTTTAGAACACCTGTTGACAGATCGAAATGAAATTTAACATGTGACGAATGGAAGATTCTTTTTACAAAAGCTTTTTGCTGTTAATACCGCCATCTCTATGTCAGGCTAAGAACATTTCGTACTGCCCTCGTATACTAAATATTTTTTTTGGAAATTTTACCTTGAGGGATGTGTTAATACTCATTTCACTTTAAACGTATTAAAAATCCAAAACCATATTAATAACAGAAAAAAATAATAATAAACTTTTGTTTTTAAAACAAAAACAGCTGCTATATTTTGTATATGTTTGTATTAAATATCTCATACTTCATATTCACACATATAATTTACATTACCATGGTTTTTTGGAATAAATATCGATCGAAACGAAAGCAACAATATTAAACTGTTGATTTTTGTTGCCCATATTCATCATACAGTGGCCGAAAAATGTCTACGTACGACTGACTACATAGTAAGGAGTGAGATCATAAAAATGTTAACACACATTTTTGCCTACAACTTTGGTGTAAAGCTTCCAAATTTTTTTTTTTTCGGCAGTTTACATTTTAAAAATATGTCAGTTAATAAATTAATTTACATCATGAGTTTTAATTTGCAATTTTTTACACAATGGACAATGAAAGAAAAGTGCGTTCAAAAATAATTAAATATTTTCAACAAAACCAAACATGGACATACAAAAAAATTGCCAAAGAAACTAATGTATGCCGCCAAACAGTTTCAAAAGTGGTAAAAAGGTATCTGGAACACCTAACAATTGAAAGGAAGCCGGGAACAGGAACAACGACTGGTTATCGTAACATTGGTAAGGCATATAAAGTTAAAAGCATCCTTAAGAGAGCTCCTAACACATCTGGCAGAAAAACAGCTCGGTTAGCCCAATGCTCAGACTTTTTTGTACGTAAAGTGAAACGTAAGGCGGGACTAAAGTCCTACAAAGTTCAAAAAGTTCCCGATAGAAACGCTTTTAAAAATTTGGAGGCCAAAACCAGAGCTAGAAAATTGAAATCAAATTTTATAAAAAAATACAACTGTTGTGTAATGGACGACGAAACTTATGTCCTGGCTGATTTTGCGCAGCTCCCTGGTCAAGAATTTTATGTTTCCGATGTTCGAGGAAATGTTGCGGAAAAATTTCGGTCAAAAAAGCAAACGAAATTCCCCAAAAAATTCCTAGTATGGCAAGCCATATGTAGCTGCGGCCAAAGAAGCCAGTCATTTGTGACATCTGGCTCTATAAACAGCGAAATTTATATCAAGGAGTGTTTGCAGAAGAGACTTCTTCCGTTCTTAAGTCAGCACAATGTATCCACTTACTTTTGGCCCGATTTAGCATCTTGTCACTACAGCAAGAAAGCGCTGGAGTGGTATAATGATAATAATGTGGTTTTTGTACCAAGAGAGGCAAATCCACCAAACTGCCCGGAGCTCAGGCCAGTGGAGAGATATTGGGCTCTTGTTAAAAAAGAATTAAAGGGCACAAAAAAGGTCTCCCAGGACATGCAAGATTTCAAACGTAGATGGACCACCTGCTCTAAAAAGGTGACAGAAACTACCATAAAAGCCTTAATGGGAGGGTTTCCGGAAAAAGTGGATAACTTTGTTCGTAGTGGTTAGAGTTCCATGCGGTTTTTTTGTTATGATTTTGTATTAAATTTTATTTAATAAAAATTTGGTTTGAAGTCTTAAAATTCAGTAGTCTGTTTTTTATTTAACTTTATGTGTGATAACATTTTTATGATCTCACTCCTTAGATGTAATTCGTCAACGACAAAGTGAAAAATAATAGACTTAATTATTATTTTCTTGAAAATTATTCTATGAGAATATCATGGTTTTAATTTGTAAAGGAAATAATGACCTCGAACTAGAATAAACCTTCTCAAAATGCATTTAAAAATTAAAAATTGTTGGTTGGGTCGATGGAAAAATGAGTTGATAACTGAATTTTAACTTCTATATATTTTTTTAAAATTTTTAGTGTATGAACTTGGGAAAAATCGACTTAAAAATATTTTTTAAAAATTTCTAAAAAAGGTCTTTTAATAATTTCAATTTCCATTTCGACCCTCGTAGTACATTTAATATTTACTCAATCTGGACGCCATTTACCTTAAATTAAAGCTTGATAAATTACCTAGACAGCACTTTTCACAAAAATACTTGTTTAATAATAATTAGGTTTATTATTTTAAAATTTGTCGTTAATGAATTACATCTACTATGTAGTCGTATGTTGACTTTTGTCGGCCACTGTATTTTTATAAACGTGTGTACAAAATAAATTGCAACTATGGATGTAGTTCCAGAATTGTAAATAAACTGATGTTTTGTTGGTACATTGATATGTCCCTGATGTTTTGTTCATGTTGATGCGTTGTAAGTATCTGTGTTGCATTTCATTTGAATGCATCTGTTTGCAACAACCGCACTGTGTACTTACAATGTAGTCGTTGAGTATTGTATAATTTTATTGTAAAATGACATTTTGATAGACAGATAATTGTCAATTGTGGGAGCACACTATGTGTATGTTCTCTTTATTTAACCTTAAAATTATGCATGGGTCATTTTTGAACCAAATGATATTTCCATTGATTACAAAGGCCCACAAACAAAAGGTTCAGCCCCAGAAACTGTACCCCCTAATCTTTATCTATTTTGACCTTCTGAATTCAATTCCGCCATCAGAGTTTAATTCTATCGTTGGGTTGTCGTGTAATCTTACATGTGAGCATTTGGAACATTGGAAAAAAAACTGCATACCGAAGTATGCGCCTAAAAATTCCCTTTAGAATGAAACCGATCTGGAGCATGT
Organism: Pegoplata infirma; assembly: GCA_963921195.1. Classification (NCBI taxonomy): domain Eukaryota; kingdom Metazoa; phylum Arthropoda; class Insecta; order Diptera; family Anthomyiidae; genus Pegoplata; species Pegoplata infirma. The sequence goes on along the minus strand of OY992536.1, from coordinate 166,255,788 downwards.
GGCATCAAACGGGTAATTCATCATCAAACGGGTAATTTTCCACCATCCTCTTAAACCGTCAGACTCCGACATCCCAAATATTGTTGGTTTAACTTGAATTGGAATACAATCAGATTAAGACGGTAAGATTTTAGAAATTGGTGTGATAACAAAAACTCTAATACATATCAGCTACGCAAAATGGCGAGATCCGAGTATGCCAGAGTACTTACATTTATGCTTAAGTTTTTTCGGCTCCTCAGTTAGATAAGATTTTTGGGTGTTTGTTGAGAAAAAAACCTAAGGACGGTGGTGCTAGTTCTTTTATTCCTACTCTATTTAAAGACGACCAAGTGATTAACTTGTTGAAAAAGCTAACCTGTTAGCTGGGTTCTTTGTAAGAAATTCTTCCTTGACGTAGAGCAATCCAGCGCTGCCCATACTTGAGAGGGTATAACATACTATGCCTATAATATTCTTTCGAGGTCGAGCAGGTTTTTGCAGGATGTAATGGTTTGATTTGGACAGTATGTAAGATACAGTGTTCTTCGAAGTTAGCTTTTCCAGGGGCTAGCCTTTTCAGCTCTCAGGTTTCTTGCGGGAGTTTTCCCCTAACGCCACAAGGTTTCCCAAACGTTAGAGTCGGTTGATCCACCGAATTTTGCAAAGTAAAGTGGTTGCTTTTGATTGATATTTCTAGATCATCTGTCTTAAAATTTTGAAAGACGACCAAGTGATCAATGAACTTTTGGATAAATTTAACCTGTTAACAGTTATCCTGTTAACCTGAGCTCTTGCAAGAAATTATTTCTTGCTGCTTTCTTGTTCGAGAAAGTATTCGATCCTCCTTTACATAACCTTTTTTCCAGCTATCAACCCCTAACTGCTGGTTCAATGAGTTAATATTTGTTGATTTGAATTGAAGGTGGGTTGTACAAGGCTGAAAGAAAGCTAGGCAAGTTCATGGTGCTTAGACTTAAAATAGTCCATTGTACCGTACCCTGGAAAGGAAAGTTAGTAAGAGATGAAAGAAAGTTAAAAGAGAGTGAAAGGTGCTAGCTTAGAATTTCTCAGTTGCTTTCACAAACCTGAGAAAGTTAGACAAGGAAAGTCCATTGACCATGTCCATTGACAGATTGGAGCCATTTTCCATAGTCTAGCTCTTGAGAACGCTGGGCAACAACAAAAGTAGTGTTCTATTGTATCGTCATCCTCAAGACAAGTTCCGATAAGACACCCAATCTCGTCGTTTGATGAGCACAGGCATTGTGTCCAGTAATTAATAATCTCTTCTACTCAGACTGAGTAAATAGTTTGCCACTTTCTTGACTGGTTTTATCACAAAACATTTAGTATTCTTGCATTTCAACTCATTTGACCATCTTTCCATGAAAATTAAATTCAGGTGAGAGTTGATCCAAAGAATCATACATGTCAAACCTATATACGAATCTGAGGTTTCAGATTGTGAGGAGTTGTATCGGAGACAATTTTTTCCAAAGAATCGGCAATCTTATTTTCCCCGCATTTCTATATCCACAAGAGACAGACCTTGTTATCACATAAGACATCGTTGAGTCTTCGCCTGCACTCTTGGACAATTTCAGATGTTGTGACTAGAGAATCAAGTGCCTTGAGTGCAGCTTGACTGGCACTACAGATACTGACTCTCCTATCCCTCCAACTATTTTCAATTACCTATCCAAGTCGCTATGTTTAAAAATGCAAACACTACAGTCTGAAAGACTGTTGCCATTTCACTCATACCATAAAAGTATTGAGGTACTAGAACCGTCCGTATAGAAAATATCTGAGTAATTTCTGAGAAGTTTATCTGGATCGCACCTTCCCTTCTCGGAAAGTTTACACTAAACTTCCTACCAAACTCTATGCAAGGCGTCATACTGTCTAACGACATTTCAAGCATCGGACAAAGTTCCGAAAGACCATAAAAAACTTCACCATGTGCTGCATTGTAGGCTCCATACAATGATTCATTTTGAGGGAACAGAGATTTTATGGCTACCCCTTGGATATGTAGATCCGTTGTTGTTTACCTCTCTCTTCTTCTTCCTCTTCTTAGCTTGGTTTACAGCCGCAGCATCTACTAAGGAATAGTTTTGCTAAAGAATCCTCCTGTCTGGTCCACTTACCTGTTGCATTCTGATCATCATTACCCTGTCCAGCAACAGAAGAGCATTCTATTTTGGATTTTTTCTCTTCCATGGACCATTCATCCCTTTCAGTGAAAAAAGACAAGGGTTAAGAATCAGCTAATCGCTTTTTCTTTTCCTTCAAGTTGCTTCTCTTCCGCTGTTTCCTAGTCAACTGGACAGGTTTCTCTAAGTGCATTTGTATTCTTTTTTCTACCATAACAAAAAAAATCATACATCATTTATGTATTTTTACCGCAATACACTCACTGAACGATAACGACTGAGTTGTACCACTCTGTAGTGGTGGACTATGAATGATGACGACTATACACGAGTAGAAAAACAACTCGTGCTCATGGTCTTCCATTATCATATACTATGTATATATTTTGACTACATCATCGTCATTATTATCATGGTTACTACCATCATATGCAACCCCACTAACTTACTACAACTCATTGCATTATTGTTGCAATATTCGTACAACGAAAAATTCGAGAACATATTATGATGATGAGTAGTTGTGGTTGTTAGCTTTAGTTAGATACATAGACAGATAGTTTAGTCAGTCATCCATTCAAACTAACTAAAATTTTAAGGCAAACGAATAATAATAATCATAGCTTTATACGACGGAGGGCTATTTTATAATTAACCAAAATCTCTCGTGAAAATCTAATGCTTGAACATCCATCCCAATTAAGAGATATTTAGGATTCCTAACAAAAAAAGAGATTCTACTACCTTATAATAAGCTAGAAAACTACAAGAAATGAATGTAGAGTTTGCCACCGGGAGTTCTTGCGGTTCGCAATTTCGTGGAAGGTATCCGAAGCAACAGGATCTCAATATAACCTTAAAATGGTGTCAGGAAAGATACTTATACCCTTTACTAGAAGAAGGAATGTTAACTTGTCTATACCTGGAATAAATGGCATCACGATAGGTTTTTCGGTTGAAGTGAAATAATATGGAATCACTTCAAAATTCTCTGAAAGATCTGTCTAAATGGGAAAGAGGCTGCGGTCTGAGAGTTAATCCAAGTAAAATGGAGCTTGTCTTGTTTACAAATAAAATAAGATTCCTGCTTTTGATCCTATCTCTTTTGGGCGGCACTGATATCGCCTTCTCAGATGGAGCCAAATATCTTGGAATATTTCTAGCTAGGAAGTTCTAGAAAAACAACGATTGCTTAATATTCATGTAAAAAGGCCATTGGAAAACGATGGGGTTTTAGCCCTAAAGTCGTTCATTGAATTTATACAGCAGTGGGGCGTACAATTTTTCTGTATGGAATTATTGTATGGTGGCCTGCTTTAGAGATAAAAGTTAAGTGTGTCCTTATCACGAAGATACAGAGAATGGCGTTGATGTGCATCACTGGTGCTCTTTGAACTATACCTACGACTGCGTTAGAAGTACTCCTTCGCCTGATACCATTCGACATATTGGGTAGGCAGAAGCGATTGTGGCCATCTCGCAATCTTGAAGAAGATAACACTACCACAAAATGTGGAATGTGCCCCTCTATGAGCCTTTTTGAGCGCCACTTTACCACTACGATACCAGTCAGGGAGTCTTGGATGGGGGCATTCCGGGTAGTGGAGATTCCATAACATTTACACGTATGGATCGAGGCTGCACAAACAAGTGGGATTTGAAGTCTATTTGGAAGAACTTGGATTTAGCCAGGCTCGAAGGTTGCCAGATCATTGCAGTGTTTACCAGGCAGAGATGCTGGCAATAAAGGAAGTGGCAGACTGGTTGACCACAGTCAACATCTATTTTGACAGTCAAGCAGCGGTCAAGTCCCTGGAGTCAATGTTTCTGACAACAAGATCTGCCCTTTACTGCCGCACGTCTTTAAATGAGATGGCCAAGCAGTTTGACATACGACTCATTTGGGTCCCAGGGCACAGAGACATTCCAGGGAATTGCAAAGCCAATGAGCTTGCAAGACTGGAAACTACTTTACAGGTTCCAACAGAATTGGAATGTTTTGGTATGCCTCTTGAAACTTGCAAGCAAAATCTACGGCTTTCTTCCGCCACGGAGACCAATCAATGATGGGAAAATGGATGGACGTGTTAGACAACACGACGGATTTGGCTTTCTCTTAATCAGAAGCGCACAAGTGATCTGATATCGCTTCCAAGAGGAGAGATTTCGACGGTGGTTGCTATAATTACCGGACACTGTCTTATAGGGAAGCACGCAGAGCGGTTAAATGTGTCGTCGAATGACTTGCCGGAGTTGTATGGATGAAGAGGAGTTGGAAACTATCGAACACTTCGTCTGCCATTGCCTGGTACTTTCTGGTCAGAGACTTGCTTCACTGGGATCTAGGAAGCTACACGATCTTTCTGATTTGTCAGATGTCAAAATTAAATATCTAAGGAGTTTCATAAGAAGCTCGAATTGGTTTAACGCAGGGGATAGTAGAGAAACCTATTACAGCCCCGTGGTATCACAACGGACCTCAGAGTCTACGTGTGTTGACATAAAACGTCAGCAGCCACTTACAACCTAACCTACAACCTTACAACCTATGGAATCAATGTTGACAAATCTCTGATAAGGGCTCCTCATCAGATCAATACACTAATATACTGGTCGTTGCTCACGATAGTAAAATCAGTGATCACTTATGTCACTCTGGTTTGGTGTACAAATGTAAAACAAAGCCAAATCTCTACTGGACAAGGTATATCATAACCGGGGCGGGAAAATCCTGTTTAACTTACGCCATAGGGGATATGATAAACATCCCACCTTTACATATATTTGTAAAGGAAGATGCGAGCAGAAGTGTCACAAGGCTGACGGAATTTGGGAACATAATAGGCGGGGACTTAAAGGGGCACATGAAGATAGCTGGACAATTCATAGGGACACATCCGCGAAGATCTCTGACAGAATGCTACCCAAACAAGTTTTGATAAAACATTTTAAAATAGATATTCCGGAAAGAAGTATATGGTCTACTAACTCTTGGAATCCAGAACCGCCCAGCAAAAAATAATCGAGATTGTGGAAGCAGTTCATAATTTTTCTGGCATACACAAGCGCTTCGTCTTCAGCACATAGATATTTCTGCCTTACAGTAGTGCATACTAGATGCACTACTGTAAGGCAGAGATAGAAATATAAATTTTTCGGTAAATTACGAATGTAAACAGACATTTTTAAATACATTCGCTTACAGTAGTGCATCTAGTATGCACTACCGTAAGGCAGAGAGAAAAAATTATACGACGACTTACGAGCATCAAACAGCAAAACGAAAATTTGGATGACGCAATAAAAAAATACAATTTTAATTCAGTTGATATTTTGTGTTTTTGTGAACAGACGTGTACGCATATGCAAAAGTGAAAACAAAAGTTTCGACTACACACTATTCAGACATTAAAACTGTAGTGTTATTTGTGTGCCTACAAGGAGCACTTCCTTCATACAAACTTTTCAGGCATGAAGACTTTAGTGATGGTAATACATTATTTTTGTGCTTTATTGGAGCAATGATTTCTGAGCATCCAATATGCTTACAAAAATGCACCTAGTAAGCTTCTAAGAAGGTATGATTTCATTACATTTTTATTGCGCTGAAATAAGCGCTCGGATGAAATGCTCTAAAGTGGGACATTGCGACCAAATATCATGCCATACGTAAGCATGTTTGTAAGGGAATGGCAACTCAACATTCCCTTACAAACCTGCTTACGGCGAAGCAGTAGTTTTTGGTGGGCGGGTTCTCAAGTGTGGTTTACTGATTGCTCAAAGCCAGATCTCTACTGTACAAGGTATATTGTCCGGCCTACATTGGTATACCAAGGGCGGGAAGATCTTGTCCAACTTACTACACAGGGGCTATGCTAAACATCCCATCTTTACATATATCTGTAATGGAGGAGGCGTGCAGAAGTGTTACTAGACGGACAGAATTTGGAAACATAATAGTCGGGGACTTAAAGGGACACATGAAGATAGCGGGACAATTCATAGGGACACTTCCGCGAAGATCTCTGACAGAATGCTACCCAAACAAGTCTTGATAAAACATTTTAAAATAAATATTCCGGAAAGAAGTATATAGTCTACTAACTCTTGGAATCCAGAACCGGGTTCTTAAGTGTAGTTTACTGATGGATCAGCAGACCAATAGGGATACTGGCGTGGTGGTTTTCGGTCCCAATTTCCAACTCGCATTACTTAGTGACAGTCCCAATTGATATTTCAGGCTGAATTTTATGCCATATATGTACGTCCGAATGCTTACGTTATGGCAGTCAAGCAGCATTGAAGGTTTTATCAGCCTAAGATGTACATAACTTAGAAACTTGTCATGGATTGTCTTCATTCCCAGAACTAACTGTGCCGTAACAATGACCTCATTCTCAGTTGCATCGATGAGGGACACTTGGACAACAAATGAGCAGACTGTCTCGCCGACTGTGGCATAAGACGTCCTTTCATCGATCCGGAACTTTTTGTGTTTTGTCTATTGGGCACATAAGGGAAAGTTTACGATCATGGAGGAAATCTGAATTTGAAAACCACTGGAACCACTGTTCTGGAAAGCGGCAGGCGAAAAGATTTATTACTCCATCCCCTGGGTTATATAAACGATTACTTACTGTAGACATAAAGGATCTAAGGGTTCAAACTAGTTACCTCACCGGACATTGTAATCTTCGCTATCACTCAGGATGAAAAAATTTATCAGAAACTGAAATATGTAGATTCTGTTAAAAATTGTGTTCTGCCGTTTCGGCGTCAATTTTTAACAGAATCTACATATTTCTTTGTGAATGTTTCCAACGAACTTGATATTTAGAGGGACAATTATTAGCTCCAATTGACACATGGGAATCGATGCCAAACAGGATCATTGGCTTTATCAAAAGCCTTGACATATAGGGCACTTCTAGGCTGCTTAAAATATCAAGTTGGTCGCAGTGCATAGGGCCTTTTCTAATATAATCTTGTATTTGGATCCTCCGTATTTTCACTCGAACGATGTTGGCGTTGCGAGGAAGAAGGAAAAAAGTAATATTTTTAATTACCTGAATAAGTACATACATCTAAACTTTGATCTTTTTGGAATTTAAGAAATTTCCGGATTTGGGATTAGAAAATTCACGTTTCGGTTACAGTTTTAAAGAAAAGAAAAGAAAAACTCCAAATGTCTGTTGGAATAAAAGTTAATTTGAGTTGTTCGTAAGATATTGTGTCGCAACCAGTTTTCTACACCTTTTCCAATTGAAATTCAGAAAAGATCAATTGTAATTCAGAAATCTCAATTGAAATTCAGAAAAGCACAATTGAAATTCAGAAATCGTAATTGAAATTCAGAAAAGCCCAATTGAAATTCAGAAATCACAATTGAAATTCAGAAAAGCCCAATTGAAATTCAGAAATCACAATTGAAATTCAGAAAAGCCCAATTGAAATTCAGAAATCACAATTGAAATTCAGAAAAGCACAATTGAAATTCAGAAAAGATCAATTGAAATTCAGAAAAGCCCAATTGAAATTCAGAAAAGCACAATTGAAATTCAGAAAAGCCCAATTGAAATTCAGAAAATCACAATTGAAATTCAGAAAATCACAATTGAAATTCAGAAAAGCCCAATTGAAATTCAGAAAAGCACAATTGAAATTCAGAAAAGCACAATTGAAATTCAGAAAATCACAATTGAAATTCAGAAAATCACAATTGAAATTCAGAAAAGCCCAATTGAAATTCAGAAAAACACAATTGAAATTCAGAAAAGATCAATTGAAATTCAGAATATCACAATTGAAATTCAGAAAAGCCCAATTGAAATTCAGAAATCACAATTGAAATTCAGAAATCACAATTGAAATTCAGAAAATGTAAGCAAACCAATTATTAGTCACCACTACAAACATAGACACATTATGCAAATGCAGTACAGAAATGTGTATATGAGAGTATCTAACTTTATTCTCTTGCTACGTATTGTAGAGAGCAGACAGACAATACACTCATAAAATGCTTAAGGTAACATTAAGTGAAACTGACTTTTTATTATTTATCTTTAAAACTAATTTTTCATTAATGCATTTGTCAAGGTAGAGTAAATATTTTTGTTCACTATATTAATTAATTTACAAAAAATAATAAAAATTCAGTTAAACTAAATTTTACCTACAACATTCTATGAGTGTATTATTGTCTGTCTGCTCTCTACAATACGTAGTAAGAGAATAAAGTTAAATACTCTCATAGTTGTACAGCATTTGTTTAATGTGTCTATGTAGTGGTGACTCATAATTGGTTTGTTTACATTTTCTGAATTTCAATTGTGATTTCTGAATTTCAATTGTGATTCTGAATTTCAATTGGTCTTTTCTGAATTTCAATTATGATTTCTGAATTTCAATTGGGCTTTTCTGAATTTCAACTGTGATTTTCTGAATTTCAATTGTGATTTTCTGAATTTCAATTGTGCTTTTCTGAATTTCAATTGTGCTTTTCTGAATTTCAATTGGGCTTTTCTGAATTTCAATTGTGATTTTCTGAATTTCAATTGTGATTTTCTGAATTTCAATTGGGCTTTTCTGAATTTCAATTACGATTTCTGAATTTCAATTGGTCTTTTCTGAATTTCAATTGGGCTTTTCTGAATTTCAATTGTGCTTTTCTGAATTTCAATTGTGCTTTTCTGAATTTCAATTGGGCTTTTCTGAATTTCAATTACGATTTCTGAATTTCAATTGGGCTTTTCTGAATTTCAATTGTGATTTTCTGAATTTCAATTGGGCTTTTCTGAATTTCAATTGTGATTTTCTGAATTTCAATTGGGCTATTCTGAATTTCAATTGTGATTTTCTGAATTTCAATTGTGCTTTTCTGAATTTCAATTGTGATTTTCTGAATTTCAATTGTGATTTTCTGAATTTCAATTGTGCTTTTCTGAATTTCAATTGTGCTTTTCTGAATTTCAATTGGGCTTTTCTGAATTTCAATTGTGCTTTTCTGAATTTCAATTGGGCTTTTCTGAATTTTAATTGTGATTTTCTGAATTTCAATTGTGATTTTCTGAATTTCAATTGGGCTTTTCTGAATTTCAATTACGATTTCTGAATTTCAATTACGATTTCTGAATTTCAATTATGCTTTTCTGAATTTCAATTGGACATTTCTGAATTTCAATTGTGCTTTTCTGAATTTCAATTGGGCTTTTCTGAATTTCAATTACGATTTCTGAATTTCAATTGTGCTTTTCTGAATTTCAATTGTGCTTTTCTGAATTTCAATTGTGCTTTTCTGAATTTCAATTGGGCTTTTCTGAATTTCAATTGTGCTTTTCTGAATTTCAATTGGGCTTTTCTGAATTTCAATTGATCTTTTCTGAATTTCAATTGTGCTTTTCTGAATTTCAATTGTGATTTCTGAATTACAATTGGGCTTTTCTGAATTTCAATTGTGATTTCTGAATTTCAATTGGGCTTTTCTGAATTTCAATTATGATTTCTGAATTTCAATTGGGCTATTCTGAATTTCAATTGGGATTTCTGAATTTCAATTGTGATTTCTGAATTACAATTGATCTTTTCTGAATTTCAATTGGAAAAGGTGTAGTGATTTCCCAGTGGTCAAATTGTCTTCAAGTGAGAATTAGGTCAACCAGCTTTTAGTGGAATCCGAAAACAAATAGATCATGCAACTTTAGTTCCATGCATAGCTTTTGATGTATCTCCTAAGGTTTTTCTTTTCAAAATTCTTTAAACAAATTCCCTACAATTTATGTAATTGGATTCGTAAAGAAAGAAAGAAAACTTTTGACCTAATATCAAACGAAATATTTATCTCATAAATCATGTTTTTAACTGAAATGCGCCAAATCGGGATTTAATATCAATCTTGGTCTTTTACGAATTACAACTAATCTTTTTCGAATTTTAAATAATCTTTAAAGAATTACAACTGATCGTTTACGAATGCCATTTGATCATTTGCGAATCACTATTGATCTTTTTCAAATTTTAATTGATATTTTATTAGAATTGATGTTTTACGAATAACCAATGAAATCTTCGAATTTCAATTAGAATTTACGAATTTCAAATTGAATTTTCGAATTACAAGTATAATCTTCACATCCCAATTGATCTTTAATGAATTTCATCCGAAAATGGTGTAGTAACTTAACAATTAACCCTCGTTTACTACATAAACGTATGTGTACAATACTCCTATAGTCATGTCTCGATTGCATTATTGTTTATAACTGATTTCTATGCCCTACAACAGTCTATGGTATAGTGTAAAAATTTAAACATAGAGTTTGTAGACCAAATCGAACCATAATTTGCCCGGCGATTGACGAAATTCGAAAAATGTCATTATTCGTGCCACCCTACTCCCGATACTCACATAACTCTCTCAAAATATTTGGAAGATATTTTACTAAAGTTGTGTTTAAAGATAATCAACGTGTACTTTGTACCTTTATTTAGCCTGATTAAATTCAGACAATTCTTAGTCTTACTCCCCTTTAAAAATGTCTACCGATATTTCGACAAATCGGTCTATTGGCCACAACTACCAGCCAATTTTAATCAAATTTGGTTTGTGTGTATTTTATACACTAATAAAAGACCTCTTCAAGTATAAATCCAATCGGTTTATGTTTGGACTTGGGATCCATTTTCCGGAAAACACTGGTGTGTATTATTTGGTCGGTCTTGACCAGGCGCGGATCCAGGGGGGGGGGAGAATGGGATTTCTCCCCCCCCAAAATGATTTAAAAAAAAAAAGAAAAAAAAGAAAGGAAAGAAAAGGAAAGAAAAGAAAAGGAAAGAAAAGAAAGGAAAAGGAAAAAGGAAGGGAATGCAACAAATTCTGAGGAGAGGTGTATGTGAGCTGATGATTTACGTCACCACACATAGCCTTTATCCTAATGAATTTTGTAACATCCTTAGGATTAAACGTTTCAGAATTAAAGAAATTGCATATGAAAAACTTAAATGACAATAGAGTCGTGTACATTTTCCAACCAGATAACTTTCCTTATCATTTTCTTATGCAAAGGTATTATCTCAAATATTTTTTATAGAAAAGTTTCTCAGAATTCCAGACTTTATCTTAAGAAAATATTTTGATACTTAAGTATTTGAATTCAGATAAGAATTTTTTTTATTAAAAAAATACCTCAAATTAAATTCTATAGAAAAAATCCCGCAGAAACTGAAAATTCTATAGGAAATGTGTCTCTGAATATTATTTTAAATAGTGACTAAGGATTTTCCTTTGAAAAATGTCTAGAACCTAATAATTTTTCTATATGAAAAATGTTTCAGAATCTAAGAAACTGCCTTATAAAGCATTAGATGGCAAAAAAACCGGAAAATTTTTCTATCGAAAAATGGCACTACTATAAAATTTAAGATTTTATTTTTAGAAAAGTGTATAAAAATTTCTTAGTAAAATGTTCCAGAAACTGATAATTTATAAGAATCTGATAGTTTTCTTTTCCGAAACATGTTTCTGGATCTGAGGATTTTTGTATAAGAAAAAATGTTCTTAGAATCTGAGAAATATTTTAAAATATGAGAATTATATTAGAGATTTTTTATAAGAAAAATATATCAGAATTTGGAAAATAATTTATAGAAATAATGTCTCAGAATTTCAGATTACACAGGCCGACAAAATTTTAAAAAGGCGGAACACCGAAACAAAAGTACGTTTTTCAGTTGCGCTGAATCCGAATATGTACTCAGAATTTTTCCATCACATCAGGTTTTTGAGACATTTTCGCTTAAAGTAAAAAAAAAAAACCCTGTTTTCGCCATATTCAAGACGTTATCGCTCAAAAAAAAAACATTGTCAAATTACTAGAAAAAGTCTTGAATTCCATTTTACCAATATTTGACAGTTTTCATTGTTTTTTAACAAATAATTTTCGATAAAAATTTAATTTTTTTTTGTTATTTTACAGTTTTTCTTGGAATTTTACAAATTTCCAAAAATTTTTACTAAAAATATCCAGTAAATTTACGAGAATTTCTTATAAGTTTTATTAAGTCAAAAAAGTAGAAAATTTTCAATTATATTGGTAAAAATCTTGTAAAATTACAAAAAAAGCTAGTAATTTTTACAAGGAATTCTCGTAAAATAGGAGGTAGCAAAAAATCTAGTAAAATCACGATAACCTCCTTGTTAGTTTTATCGCGTCGAAAAAATTTTAAATTTACTATTTTTTTGGTAAAAAGCTTGTAAAATTACAAAACTATTGGCAAAAAGTTTGTAAAATAACAAGGAATTCTTGTCAAATAGGAGGTAACAAAAAAAAAAAAGTTACAAACTTTTATTGTAATTTTCCAATGTTTTATTTTTGACCGTAAGTGCACGAATACACCTTTATTTATAAAACCTGATATGTAGTCTAAAAAGTCAAATGCTTAGAAAAGTATACTCTGGTTTGTGCGTTAAAAATTTGTTGCCTGTGTTATTTCTATAGAAAAGAGTCTAAGAAATCATAGATTCAATGTTTTGAATCTGAGAGTTCTTCTACAGACACTACGATCTGAGAATTGAAGAACTTTATTCTAAATTCTTTTGAAGTTTTTATGTATTTTTTTTGCATACATACATTAAAAAAAAAATATATTTTTTTTTGGTTTTCAGTTTGTTAGTTAATATTAACAATAAAAAAACACACAGCCACACCCCCCCCCCCCCCCCTTCCAAGCTAACTTTTTTTGCTTCCGACTGCCTAAAATTGTTTTGGGTCAAAAAAAAAAATCTCCCCCCCCAAATGAAATTCCTGGATCCGCGCCTGGTCTTGACCGACTTTAATTTTCTTACTTGCATTTTTTTTTTCAGTAGAAAAAAACAAGTGCCAACTATTACTATAACCATCATCATCATAATCATCATCATCCCAAACACCACCACAAGTTTAAAGTTAGTAGAGTGTATAAAGAGACTGTTAAGTTAGTTGTGGATCATGGGGATTTATCATTTAAAACAGTCATAGCAAAATAGAAAACATTCAGCGCTCCAAACAGACACCGGCAAAAGCTTCATATTTTTATACCCTCCACTCTAGTGATAGAGGGTATATATAAGTTTGTCATTCCGTTTGTAACACCTCGAAATATTGGTCTAGGACCCCATAAAGTATATATATTCATGATCCTCGATCGATTTTAAGACGATCTAGCGATGTCCGTCCGTCCGTCCGTCCGTCCGTCTGTCCGTCTGTCTGTCTGTCTGTCTGTTGAAAACACGCTAACTTTTGAAAGACTTTACGGAGGCTCCTGAAGTTTGGCATATATGTTGGGCATTTACCTGGTCAGGTTGGTATTGCAATCCAGCAAAATCGGTCCAGTGGTTCAAAAGTTATGAGCAAAAGACTGAATTTCGGCAAGGGTTTTTCGTGAATTTTCTGAGGATGCTGAAGCTTGGCATATATATTTTTCGTTTCTCCAGCCTAGTTCGTATTGAATTTCACCCAAATCGGTCCAGTGGTTCAAAAGTTATTAGCAAAACCGTGAATATCAGATTAGCTTCACCTTAAATTCTCGTGGTGAAAACCCGTTAAACCTGTTTAAACCATTGGTAAAGTCACAAAAATATTTTAAAACGTATTTTTGTCACTCAAAAATATTTTTATACCAAAACAAAAAAAAAATACACTCGAAAAAAATTTTACACTCAAAAAAAAATTTACACTCAAAAAAAAAAAAAGTAGTAAATTTTTTTTTGAATGTAAAATTCGAAAAAATTTTACACTCAAAAAAAAAATTAGTAATTTTTTTTTTGAATGTAAAATTCGAAAAAATTTTACACTCAAAAAAAATTTTACACTCAAAAAAAATTTTACACTCAAAAAAAATTAGTATTTTTTTTTTTTTTTTTTAATTACTAAAAAAATTTTTTTTAAACAAAATAAAATATTTCTAATCATAACTGTTATTTTTTTCACGTTAGAAAATTTACTGTCACTTAAAATGGGCATTGTGGAGGGTATTCATAGATTCGGCCAAGTCGAATTTAACTTTTCTACTTGTTTTGTTTTTGGTTTGAAATTAAATGAGGTTGCATGATGCCTAACTATCGCATCACTTTTTAGTTTTCCTTCACTCGACTACTTTATTTTAATTTTATTTGATTTTATTTTTGGTTAATACGATTTTTTTTTTAGTTTTTATCCATCTAATTCTATGCGGATGTTGTTGAATGGAGTTAGACTACACCTTTTCCAATTGAAATGTGGAAAATACAATTTTTAAGACTAAAAAAAAAACGGTTTTTAAAGGCCAAACAAGATTTTGGAGCACAGAAAAAAGTATCAGGATCAACACAAATACAAATTCATCTAAACTACGCCTCTTCTCAAATGTTAAATTCGTGTTATTATATCGGTGCGAATCTTGGAACTCTTCCGGACATGAACTCCAGTTTATGGAGCACATGAACTCCAGTTTAACTGTGCAGCACGTGACAGATTTGAATGCAGACATTTTGTTGTGGCCCTTTGTTCCAATCTGGAAACAGGAATTAATATATAACTGAAATTAAGAAAAGCTTAATGGAAGTTCATTTAAAGCTCAATTGAAATTAAAAAAAAGGTAAAACTCAAAAAAAGTCAAGAAAATTTTTAATAGCCTTATAAAAATTTAGAAAATATTAATTTGATCTCCAAATATATTAATTTGAATTCAGAAAAGACATTTAAAGAAAAGCAAAATTAAGCTTTTTATAAGGTCCAAATAAAAATTTAGAAAAGATAAGTTTGAATTCAAAATAGATTAATTTGAATTCAGAAAAAAACTTTAAGATAATACCGATTAAAACAAAATTCATAACAGCTTACTTAAAAACTTTTAGGAGTTTCCATTGTGCTTTTTAGAATTACAGTGGGTATTTTGTGAATATGAATTGAAAACGGTGTTGAGTGATGTGGTGCGGTAGCAATTTGATTGTTTTGAGTTTTTGGTAAAGTTTATAATGAGTTTTATATTGTTGAGACCGGAAGACAATTAATGTTGTTTTTTTTTTTCAATTATGATTTGGTCTCCAACTAGAATAATGCTCTAATATACTACTATATGATTAAAGAAGTTTATATTGGGTGTTTAAATTTACAGGTAAATGGTGACAGATTTAAAAAGTACTTTGTTTTTAAAAACATAATTTGATTTTAGGGTCTAAAACAACGGAAGTGGTTTGAAAAACTAAAAACTGCAGGGATTAAAGTGTTATCAGATTTAATTGACTGTAGCTGCCCAAAAGTCTAAAATAGGTCATATCTAAAATTTGAAATTAATTACACTAGTGAACATTAATTTCGAGGTAGAAAATTATTGCAGTTACTAAGGAGTGAGATCATAAAAATGTTAACACACATTTTTGCCTACAACTTTGGTGTAAAGCTTCCAAATTTTTTTTTTTCGGCAGTTTACATTTTAAAAATATGTCAGTTAATAAATTAATTTACATCATGAGTTTTAATTTGCAATTTTTTACACAATGGACGATGAAAGAAAAGTGCGTTCAAAAATAATTAAATATTTTCAACAAAACCAAACATGGACATACAAAAAAATTGCCAAAGAAACTAATGTATGCCGCCAAACAGTTTCAAAAGTGGTAAAAAGGTATCTGGAACACCTAACAATTGAAAGGAAGCCGGGAACAGGAACAATGACTGGTTATCGTAACATTGGTAAGGCATATAAAGTTAAAAGCATCCTTAAGAGAGCTCCTAACACATCTGGCAGAAAAACAGCTCGGTTAGCCCAATGCTCAGACTTTTTTGTACGTAAAGTGAAACGTAAGGCGGGACTTAAGTCCTACAAAGTTCAAAAAGTTCCCGATAGAAACGCTTTTAAAAATTTGGAGGCCAAAACCAGAGCTAGAAAATTGAAATCAAATTTTATAAAAAAAATACAACTGTTGTGTAATGGACGACGAAACTTATGTCCTGGCTGATTTTGCGCAGCTCCCTGGTCAAGAATTTTATGTTTCCGATGTTCGAGGAAATGTTGCGGAAAAATTTCGGTCAAAAAAGCAAACGAAATTCCCCAAAAAATTCCTAGTATGGCAAGCCATATGTAGCTGCGGCCATAGAAGCCAGTCATTTGTGACATCTGGCTCTATAAACAGCGAAATTTATATCAAGGAGTGTTTGCAGAAGAGACTTCTTCCGTTCTTGAGTCAGCACAATGTATCCACTTACTTTTGGCCCGATTTAGCATCTTGTCACTACAGCAAGAAAGCGCTGGAGTGGTATAATGATAATAATGTGGTTTTTGTACCAAGAGAGGCAAATCCACCAAACTGCCCGGAGCTCAGGCCAGTGGAGAGATATTGGGCTCTTGTTAAAAAAGAATTAAAGGGCACAAAAAAGGTCTCCCAGGACATGCAAGATTTCAAACGTAGATGGACCACCTGCTCTAAAAAGGTGACAGAAACTACCATAAAAGCCTTAATGGGAGGGTTTCCGGAAAAAGTGGATAACTTTGTTCGTAGTGGTTAGAGTTCCATGCGGTTTTTTTGTTATGATTTTGTATTAAATTTTATTTAATAAAAATTTGGTTTGAAGTCTTAAAATTCAGTAGTCTGTTTTTTATTTAACTTTATGTGTGTTAACATTTTTATGATCTCACTTCTTACAACGGACCTCAGAGTCTACGTGTGTTGACGTAAAACGTCAGCAGCCACTTACAACCTAACCTAACCTACTACATGACGGTCATTTGTGTAGTAAGTAGTAGTTGTTGTTTTCAACTACAATTTCAGTTGTTTTTGTATGCAAAATCTCAAACAACTATTTTTTGTAGTCGTTTTAAAAAATAAATACAAAAAATTACTACATTGTAGTAACAGTTGTTTTATGTAGTTGTTTTAAGTCTATAAAAAAACTTAAAATTTTCTAGAAATTTTTAGAAAAACGAATGTGTTTAACGAGTTGGAAGTGTCAGATGCAGCAGGAATTATTACAAAATAATTTTAACCGTTTTTGACGTTTAGAAGAAAATTCAGACAATTTTAGTTACAGTAAAAACAACTGTAATTTGAAGTAGTTTTAACCGTTTTTTGTAGTTGTTAATAAATAGTTAAAAACAACAATTTTGGTTGATTTTACCGTAAAATGTAGTGGATGCCTAAACAACAACAAATGTAGTAATTTTAACTGTATTTTGTAGTAGAATCTACCTTGAGTGTAAAACTAAGAAATTTAAATCTTTTCCATTTACAGACGTAATTCAAAAAAGATCATTTGAAATTCAAAGGCTTAATTTGTAATTCAAAGATTTAGAAAACAGACCAATTAAATCTTAATGTATTTTGACCTTCTGAGCTCGAATCTGCGATCAAAAAAAATCTATCCTTGGGTTTTCCTGTAATCTTCCAAGGAAAGTCCCCAAAGGGATCATTCCAGATTTCTTTGAAATTCACATACAAGATATTGAAAAATTCTAAAGTGAATCTTTATGTATTTTGAGCCCCTGAACTCGATTCCGACATCAGAATGGAATTCTATCGTTGGGTTTTCAAGTAATATTACATGAAAAGTCCGCAAAGTGAACGTACCTGATTTCTTTAAAATGTATACAAAAGATACACTCAAAAGAAAAACTCTGTCAAAAAATCTGTAAAACGACTTTCAATTTGAATTAGCAATCTTTTAGCAGATTGTTCTGCTGAGAAGGATATTTTTAGTAAAATCTCTGTCATTTAGTTTAACAAAATAACAGACATTTTACTATGTTTATACTGATTTTGTTTGCTGAATTTCATTATTTTTTCAAGAAATTTTTTTATATAAAAAAAAAGCAGAACAGATTGTCAGCAGATTGCTCTGCTGAAATCAGCAGATTGTTCTGCTGAAATCAGCAGATTATTCTGCTGAAATCAGCAGATTTTTTCTGCTAAAATCAGCAGATTTTTCTGCTAAAATCAGCAGATATTTCTGCTGATTTCAGCAGATCAATCTGCTGATTTCAGCAGAGCAATCTGCTGACAATCTGTTCTGCTTTTTTTTTTTATATAAAAAAATTTCTTAACAAAATAATGAAATTCAGCAAACAAAATCAGTATAAACATAGTAAAATGTCACACATGTTTAATAACTAAAACGCCAGATAAAAGTATAAGCTTCCGTAGCGTAGTGGTTAAGAAGTGTGCTTTCAAATCGGAAGGTGGCGAGTTCGATGCTGGCTGGCGCCGTATGTTTTTTTTTTTTTTTTTATTGTTATATTTATTCACCTCTTATGACAGATATTTAGCAAACCGTGTCTGCTAAAATCAGCAGATTTCTCATATGGCTCAAAATGGGTGTATTTTCAGCAGATTTTTCTGCTGATTGGACAGAGAATTTATTTTGAGTGTAGAGAAAAAATCTAAATCGGAATCGAGTTCAGAAGGCCAAAATACATAAAGATTCGATTTAGATTCTATCTTGTGTATAAATTTCAAAGAAATCTGAAATGGTCACTTTTTTTAATGGCAAAAACGAGTTCAGGGCGTTAAAATACATTAAGATTTGTTGGTCTGGTTTCAAAGTCAGAGCCTTTTTTTGTTGGGCAATGTAGTCAATTTAATCCTGAAAATTACAAACTTTTTAAAAGCAGACAATATCCGAATAGAGAAAGTAGAGTAGGTACATTTTATGTTATTCAAAATGGGAAAAATAAATGACCTCGAACTAGAATAAAACTTCAATTGTAATTCGTAATAGATAAATTGAAATTCGAAAAAATCATTTGAAATTCAAAGATACTCATTGAAATTCGTAAAAGGTCAATTGTAGTTTAAAGATTCTTATTAAAACTTAAAACGAATCTATTGTAATTCTTAAAAGATCAGTAGAAATTCGTAAAAAATCAATTGAAATTCGTAAAAGATCAATAGAAATACGTAAAAGATCAATAGAAATTCGTAAAAGATCAATTGAAATTTGTAAAATGTCAATTCCCGACTAAAAAAAAATAATACGGTGCCATATAACATTTGATCCCAAAAATGGAGGATCCAAAAATATATGATTATATCTTATTAGATCCAAATTTAGACAATAAGATATAATTAGATCCCAAAAATGGAACGGTAAATATTATCTACCCGAGTAAAAATTTTCTGGTCTAATCATATATAATTTGATACAATCTTATATGAGTTAATATGCTTCCGTATAAATTTATATAAAATTGTATCTATCACTTTGATACGGTTGATCCACTTTATATGGTTAGATATTACTCCATATATGATTAGATTCGTATTTTGGTTTTGCTCATCAAATTATATAAAAATTGATATTATAAGATCAATTTGATCTAATTAGATTTGACCAAATTCAGGATCAAATTGTATCAATTTTTATATTTTTTGGTCTAAAGTAATACAGTTAGATATTATTTGATACAACCATTTTACGGATCAAATTAGATCTATTCAGTAAAATTAGCATAATATTTTTACTAGGGTAATTTGATATTATAAAAAATTAGATTCCCCGAGTAAAAAGGAATTTATATAAATGTATATTATTTTATATGTTTTCATAAAACCATATACAACTATATGAGTCAAAGTATAAAATTATATCTCACTTTGAAATTTTCCAATTTTTTTAAATGATGTCATATAATATCATATCTAATTATATTGTTCATAATATATTAATATAAATGGTAGATGTAATCATACGTTACACATAAAACTTAATCCGATTTCATTCAATATTATACGTGACTTTATATCTAATTATGTATAGGACTTTACTAAACAAAAAATCCAGTATCAATTTATGTATAATTATATATAACTCAATACTAAAAAAAATTCAAACAAAAATAATATATATAATTATATGTGTCTTAAACGATAACATATCTGTGTTTGTATGGTACTATATATACGCAAATTTCGTCTAAACTCAATATATATTAATAAATGGTCGCATATGTAATGGAATATATATTTTGATATAATCATGTATAAAAAAATATTTTTTTGACCAAACCACTAGCCATATATAATTATATATGCCCCCGAGTAAAAAAATTTATATGACACAATATATAATTTAATATGGGTTCGTGTCTATTTTGATATAATCTTATACGAAAAATGGTTTCATAAGATTTGATCGAATAATATCTAATAATATCAGTTTATATAACTTTATATCGACTTTGATACGAGTTTTGGTCTAATCCAATGATATAAAATTATATCCAATTATATTAAAATTTATACAATTTTAGAAATCGGAAGTTTTTTTTTAGTTTTTAATAAAAAGTTGAAAAATTAAAATAATAAAAATAAGTTGTTCTTTGAAAAAAACTTAGAAAAATTTCAAAAAATGGAGTCATGTTAAATTTTATATAAAACACTTAGAAAATATTTTCAAAAAAATTTGTCCTTGGAAAAAACTTAGAAAAATTTGAAAAAATGGAGTTATATAAAATTTTATATAAAACACTTAGAAAATATTTTCGATAAAAAAAATGTTCCTTGAAAAAAACTTAGAAAAAATTTAAAAGATGGAGTCATATAAAATTTTATATAAAACACTTAGAAAATATTCGTGATAAAAAAGTGGTGCTTGGAAAAATCTTAGAAAAATAAAAAAATATGAAGTCATATGAAATTTTATATAAAACACTTTGAAAATATTAAAAAATAATGGAGGCATATAAAATTTTATATAAAACACTTAGAAATTTAAAATGATGCATGGGACCAGATGTTGCAACATATAGTTATGTATGGCGATATCTTAATAAAATCCCACATCAAAATTTATTATATAAATTTATCTTGCAATACATAGTGTCACACATGATCATATATCAAATAATATGACTATATAAAAGTATATAAGATCATATTAAATTATTTTTACTCGGGCCAGTATTTCAAATTTTATTTTTGTGTGTCAACATATATGGTTATACAAAACTTTGTATTGTATCATATAAGATTACATATAATTTTTGGGAACCCGAGTTCGATTCCCGGCCCAGTCGAGAAAAAAAAAGTTTTTTTTTTATTTTTTTTAAATAGGTAACACTTTTTTATTGCGTTTAATTTTTTTAGAACTAAAAAATTTTAATTTTTGGAATTTTTGCAATCATTTTTAAAAAATTATTTTTCTTTTATACAGTTATATATAACTATATTTGATTTATTATAAAATTATCTATAATTTTTGGGAACCCGAGTTCGATTCCAGAAAAAAAATATATTTTTTTTTTATTTTTTTTAAATAGAAAACACTTTTTTATTGCATTTATTTTTTTTAGAACTAAAAATTTTTCTTTTTTTGAACTTTTGCAATCATTTTTAAAAAATTATATTGCTTTTATATAGTTATATATAACTGTATTTAATTTATTATAAAATTATCTATCATTTTTAGGAACCCGAGTTCGATTCCAGAAAAAAATATATTTTTTTATTTTTTTTTTTTAAATAGAAAACACTTTTTTATTGCATTTGTTTTTTTAGAACTTAAAAAATTTTACTTTTTGAACTTTTGCAATCATTTTTAAAAATTTATATTGCATTTATATAGTTAATAATAGCTATATTTGGTTTAAATTATCAAATTATCAATGATTTTTGGAACCCGATCTCAAATCTAATTCTGATTTCCTGATTCCATGAAAAATTTCAAACTTATAAGCCAAAGTCTTATTTCACTTTGGAAGCCTATGACTTGGAAATAAGGCATATTGCTACATTAAAATTATTGTTTAAGCTTACCATGGAAGCCCCTAATAGCGCTGATCGTCATTCCAATTTTTTTTTTTTTCAAATTTTATCAAAAATTTTCTAAGTCTTTTTGAAAATTGTGTACAAGTGAATAACATATTTAATTGGATATAATCATATATTACTATATGTTAGATCAATTTGATATAATTAGATACGATAAATTTATTTAAAACTAAGTCTTTTAAAGTTGTTATTTGCTAACAACGTCCGCTGGTCTAGAGGGTAGAGATTGCGATTACAAAACGGAAGACTTGTGGTTCTAATCCCCGTCCGTTCGAAGTTTTTTTTTTTTTTTATTTATTTTCAGTTTGACATTATTATATCTAAAAATAAATCTAAAAACAGAAACATTTTTTGGATAAAAATGTATCCAATAATTTTTTTATAAAATCAAGATATCAGATATTATAAGATAACTTTGGCGCGGCCAAATTTCGGATGAAATTACATTATATAATATCCAATTTAATATAAAATCATGATATTGGATATTTTAAGATAACTTTGGCGCGGCCAATTTCCGGATGAAATTACATCATATTATATCATATTTAATACAAAATCATGATAATAGATAATTTGGGATAACTTTGGCGCGGCCAATTTCCGGATGAAATCACATACAATCAAATATTAAACTGTAACTTCATATATTATATGATGTTATGAGATAACTTTGGCGCGGCCAATTTTCGGATGAAATTTAGCAAAATCAGATCCAATAAATTATATATAATTTTATAAGATAACATGTTTTACCATACAATTTTTTTTTACTCGGGTCCCGAATAAAAAAAAGTTGTATGACGCAATATTTAATTATATATGAACAGATATGCTTTTATGTAAATCCATATTAATTTTGATCTGAAAATTGGCGGATCGAATATTATACGATTATATCAAATTCTATTATTTTTGATAAAATAATATCAAATTTGATTAAGTTTGATCCCAAAAATGGGTCTATCTATTAAATCGTATCATATCTGTTAAAATTATATACATTTTTATATAATTAGATGAAATCAGGTAAAATTTTTTAGAATTTTAAACGTGAAATTAGAAATTATTTTATCAGATTGGATACATTATCAATAAGAAGAGTTTTTATTGCATTTTTCGGAATTTTTTCGGGACTTAGCAATTTATTAAAAATTTGTAATTTTTTTCCAAAATCATTTATAAGGGATTTAAATTTTCCAAAAAATGCTTGTGTCTTAGAAAATTTAAAAACATTTTTTTGGAACTCAAAAATTTTTCAAAAAAATTAAATTTCTCCTAAAAACATTTTCAATAATTTTTTTACTCCAAAAAAAATTTTGTGTCCGAAACTTTGGAAAATTTTCATAAAATTTTTTAGGACTTGAAATTTTTTTAATTTTTTTTTTAATTGTCCGGGACTTTGAAAATTTTGAAAAAAAATTTTCGGGATATAATTATAAATAAAATCATATATCTTTTTATCTGTCATATCTAAAAATTCCCGAACTTATATGTCATATCTAATTTCATATAGATCGGTATGTACATAGATATGAATATGTATGTTATCATATTAAAAAATAAGGAAAAATACAATGCTATATATAAACTTATATGTCCATATCAAAGTTCATGCATAACCATATATAAATATAAATAATTATATATTAGCATATATGATTATATCATATCTTTTTTACTCGGGTTTAATAAGATTTAATAATACATAATTATATCTTATTAGATCTAATATGATCTTTAATATCAAATAAGATGAAATTTACAGTTCCATTTTTGGGATCTAATTATATCTAATTAAATCAAATTTGATCTAATAAGATATAATCATATATTTTTATATCCACCATTTTTGGGATCAAATGATGGATCTATTTATATACAATTATAAAAAAACTATATGATTATATCAAAACTTTTTTACTCGGGTTGTAATTCGCAAAAGATCAATTATAATTCGAAAAAAATCAAATGTAATTCGTAAGAGATCAATTGTAATTCGCAATAGATCAATTGTAATACGTAAAATATCAATTAAAATTCGAAAAATATCAAATGTGATTTGAAAAGATAAATTGAAATTCCAAAAACAGTGAGTTTTGTAGAAGATCTGTTGAAATTTTAAAAATTTCAGTTACTATTCAATTGTAACCCGAAGATTCCAATTAAAATTCGTAAAAAGTTTACTAAAATTCAATTGACCTTTTTCGAGTTTCAATTGGAATCTTTTAAATACAATTGATCATTTTCGAATTTCAATTGATCTTTTACGAATTAAAATCTATCATTTTCGCATTTCAATTGATCATTTACAAACTACAATTGATCATTTTCGAATTTCAATTGACCTTTTACGAATTACAATTGATCCTTTTCGAATTTCTATTGATCCCTAGTGTTACCCTCCGATCTGTATGGAATTGATTTTATTTTATAGAGCAGGAAAAATAATGGGACGCGTATTTTTTTTATCGTCCAAATTCATATTTAGGGGGTGCAAATGAGGGGGAAAGAAATACACGGCCATTTTTCAGTTTTTTTCGTTTAGCTCCTAAATTATTCATGAAACCTAGTCATTAGGGTGTCCCGTCAAATTTAAATTTTCGAATTTGATGTCGTAATACCTGCCAAACGATGGCCACGTGAGAGCTGATTGTGGGAAAATTTATGAAAAAAATTTTCAAGGTCATCTTCAGTCGGCAACCAGCGGTATACATTTTTCAATGTATCATAGATGCATTAATTTTCAAATTAAAATTTAGTTGTTTCCGAATTTCAATACATTTTTTCTGAAATTTAAATGTGTTTTTCTGAATATTAATCGAGTTTTATAAAATTTCAATTCAGGGATTTTTAAATTACAATTAGTAGTTTCTCAATTTTAATCAAGCTTCTTTTAGTTTTAATATGAAATTCCAAGTTGCAATTTAATTTCTTGCGATTTTAAGTAAAGTTAAATACTAAATAATAACAATTTACAATATTATACGTCATCTGAAAACCCTCAAGTGAGAAAATCATGGAAAAAATATCTTTCAAATGATCATGTGATTAAGAATTTAACTTTAAACCATTTTAAGATAAAGTATTCACTCCTCTTTTGTAGTACATCATTCAAAGATCTTTTTGAGGTCAGAAATGTAATTAATTTGTATTTAAAATAGCTCGTGGTTTGCAGTACACATACAATTGATAATTTTAAAATATGGTTTTGTAGATATTTTTAAACGTAATAATAGATGTAATTACAAATAAGTTATACAGTCTACTCCGCATAAGTGAAATAAGAACCATATCAATTTTTTACTACAGTTATTTATCAATTTAAATTAAACGGTCTGAAATTTCTGAAAATTATTTAAAAATAGTTAACTGTTATACAGAGTATATTGTACTTTGTTTTTAAAAGTCTACATCTAGCAATCATTATAACATACTTAAACATCATGCATAATATGATTTGTTAGCCATATTCCAATACGGTTTCCCCAAAAAAATCATTAAACCATAACATTTTACATCGTTAAATACAGGTGCTAGTACAAAAAAAAAATGAGTTTGATAAGCATAAAAACAGACGTGTTCCAAGTTTGTGGTGGTTGAATATTATTTAGGGATTTTTTTTTAAAGACACGAGTTAATTTCCCGCATATTGACAATAATTACAATTTTATTAATGCGATTATTTAAGAGTGGAAATATCATTAACGGTATTTACTTTGGAAATGTTAACCTTGCAACAATGCAACTTAAAAAAATCTGAATTAATTTTCCGATTACCGTAAACATGGCCCTTAAAATTTACACATTTTCGTGAAAAATATATACATATGAAAACATCATATATTTTCTTAAGAAGGAATGGCTGAAAAATCCATAAAACGATTTTTCACTATTTTTACCCATTTTTTTTTTTTTTGAACCTCTAAATGCCCTATATGGTCGATAAGACCATATAGGGCACTCCAACCTTAGAATTGACTCTTTTATGTTTATTTAAAGTTTCAGGAAAATCGGTTCAAAAGGGTTGAAATACTTCCCTTGTAAGTCGTAATTCCAAAGAGGTTGTTGTTGTTGTAACAGCTCGACCTGTAAATGCATGTAAGTTTATGGTTAGTATTTTGTTATGTTTCCTCTTCCTGTCGAGCTCCAAAAGCGTGCCACCTCTTTGGGCTGGGTCCATAAAGATGTTGGATTCGAATGATTCGGGTTTGCCGTGCAGTTGAAGAGGTGTGATACGTCATGTGGAGAATCTCCACATGCAGGGCACGTATTGGGTATAGTCGGGTTAATTCTGGACCAATAAGAATTGAGCCGACTACAATACCCGGATCTTAATTGTGCCAGCACCACTCTTGTTCTTCTTGGCAGACTTCTCTCTTCATCTGCGATGGGTGGGGGACGGCCTTCAAGTAGGGCATCCACTCGGTAGTTGGCTGTCGTCGATTCTACCGTATCCCTGTGAATGTCATTAAGAGTTGCCCGATATGAGATGGAATCTAGCTGTTGGATGTCGTATTGCCGGATATCCATCTCATAACACCGAAGATCTTTTCTGACATGTCTCGGGGGAGGATCAATTTCCGTAAGGTGATGGTTCGGATGATCACTCCGATGACACGCCAGAAGGAACTGTTTCGCCAACATGTGACTGTGTTCCTTAACCGGAAGTGTCTTCGTCTCCTCATGTAGATGGTGTTCTGAGGGCATCTGAAGGCAGCCCGTTACGGTTCATAGGGCTGCATTTTGACAACTCTGAAGCTTCTTCCACTGCGTTTCGCTCACACTGCTTGACCACACCGCCGCTTCGTAGTTTTCCACTGACCGGCCAATCGATTTGTAGGTAGCCAACAAGGTTTCTTTGTCCTTATCCAAAGTGCTGCCGGCTAGCGACTTGATGACCTTGTTTCTACTGCGCAATTTATTGCACGTTGCAGTGGCATGCGCCGAAGACGAATACAAACTGTCGAATGTTACCCCCAATATTTTGGGGTGGTTCACTGTCGGAATTTTTACGCCATCGACTATAACATTCAGTTCCAGTTGTACCTCTTTCGTCCATGTGGTGAAGAGCGTCTACGATGACCAGTAAAATACGGAGCAGGTTAGCCGGATATATCTGCTCCAGGAGGGATCTTCGGCTTTTCGGATCTTCGGCTTTTCGAAGATCCGACTGTCGTGGAAACGTTCCAAAGAGGTAATTTTAATTGCCACAATTCTTAGTTTATCGGAGAGAGAGGTAAGGAAAGTGGAAAAGGAAAAAAGATTGCTCGTACTGGCAATTCCTTTAGTTTTTTCATTCGCAATTTTCAAGCTGGAGTTGGCTGCAGATTATTTTGTGATTATTTTTTTGGAATTGCTGAACAGTGAACATAAACGGCAAGTTCAAAAGAGAATTTAAAAAATTGCCGCGAAAAAAAATTGCCTTGTGTGAAGAAAACTACTACAAGAAAAAAAACAATCACACTTCTAAATTATTGTTTCTGTAAAGACAGTCGAGCTCAGGCTCTAATTATAATTATGTATAATAATTTTTTGATTTGTTATATATGGTTTTGAATTGAGAAAAGTGTGAAAGAAAAATTTAAATTTTTCTAAAAATTTAAGACATCCTGGTTTGTTTCTTACTAGTTTCATATTATCCAGTTATAATAATCTTCAGAAAAACTTTTAATGTCAAATTTATTCAGTTTATAGTCAATAGAACTCTATATCTGAAAATTATTAACAGATCGCAGCCGACAAGGATTGAACCCATCATCTGTAAAACTTTGCTATTAACTGCTTGTAACGTACAATCACTCTAGACCAATACGCCAAGTAGCCTGTTAAGCAAGTATCAACTAAATCATGATTTTTTTTTTCTCAATTCGACACTTCTATTTATTTTTTTTATGGCTAATTTCTTTTTTTAAACAGGTCTAAAGTGTGAATCCCCTGTTAAATCAATCAGCTTCTAGAAAGTTTAAATTGTTCCACAATCGGTTCTTTGCAACCGAAAATTTTGCTGCGGAAATAGCAGGCATTAGCAATAGCGGCATTCGCTCTTGATAGCCTTTTTACAAGGGTAGTATGTATTAATGCTATGATTTTATGCTACAAAGCGTGGGCGTCTTTTCTTCTTCTTCTTCTTCAGTGGTGTAGCAATGCTACACCTTGTCCACGAATGGGCGAATAAAAAGGTGACCGAGACACGAAGTCTCACCCACCTTTGTGGGGTTATAGTTTTTGTGAGGTTTTTACACGTGGGAAACTACGGACACAATACGACTATTGCCCTCACAATGGAAGAGTGAAACGACGCTTTTTTAACACGTGCGTGTGTTTGAGTATGGTTAGACACCGTTGTCTAACGGTACTCGCGGAGAAATAACCAATACTAGCGACCGACAAACACAAACACGTTCCTAAATTTATAAAATAATTTCAGCGACGAATAGATGCTTCTCCGACGTAGGGTTACCAGATTTGAAATAGGAAATAACAGTACATTTGGTCTCAAAAAACAGTACATTGCAAATAAAAACAGTACTTTTTTAAAAGTCTTATTTTATATCAAACTACAACAACTTAGCCCTTTTACCTTGATTTCCAACAGATCTAAAATTTATTCTATTTTTTTATCACTGTTGAAAAAAATTGCGATTGACTTTTTGGAGCATTTGTTTTACAATTAGTTGCCGCAATATCTTACTTTTAAAACGTTTGTAGTCTATGCTTTCGCTTAACTAAAACACCGATCTTCCTATCAAAAACATATGAAAAAACCCATAAAACAGTGTTAAAACACGACTTTAAAAAGCAAACGCGAAAACGGTATTATTGCACTCAAACAAAGGCCTAACTAAATTTTGGAAAAATGTTGTTTTCCACAATTTAGTAAAATTTAATAAAAATTTGACATAATTTGGAACCAATTAGTTCATCATATTTATCCTCTTAGAATTGATGAAGTTTTTTCTTCAGGTTTAGTAAATTTTATGCAATTTGAGAAACATTTTTTTTTTTCAAAAAACTGTTTCAAAAATTTCAAAAACTAAGCCAAAAAGAGCAAAAAAGTGTTCACTTCCGGTTCTAAGAATCTCTAAAGAGTCTCCTATCCTCTTTCAATGTATGGACTCCTCACTTTGAATCTAAAAATTTGTGCATTCCCCAAAATTTAAAAATGCTCATTTCTCAGAAATTCTTCCGAAACAAAAAAATACCAAATACATTTTTGTAGTTCTTTACACGACCGTCTAAATCTCTCCGTGTGTGTAATAGTTTTTTAGTTATCCCGTTAAGATTCTAAAGACCCTTTTGGGCCCTAAATATCCCGTATCTTAAAAACTAAGCAAGGTAGAGTGAAATGGGCAAATACTTATGTTGAATCAAAATCTATGACGATCCTTAATAGACCCAATGGGGTGGACCCATTAGTTCCGAATAGGGTCTGCCCGCAATCGGAACTTTAAATGAGGTGTACTCAATAAAATATTTTTTTTTTTTTCATTTTCTAGTTTTTTCTTTTTCTTATTTTTTAGAAAAATTTAGATAAAAAGAAGGAAAACATGGCAATGGAGCTAAATCATTATTGAATTTAGTTAAGTTTCCCACTTTTTAAATAATTTTTCTTTTTGAGTGTGGTATAAAATTTAATTGCATTTAGCTCCTTTTTAAAAATTGGATTACAATTTTGTCAAATATGAAACATTTTTCGAAAAATGTTACATTTTGGTGATGAGTATAAAAAAACAGTAGAAAAACAGTACACGCTTTAAAAAACAGTACTTTTGCGTACTGTTTAGGTGGTGTGCATAAAACAGTACTTTTTATAAAAAACAGTACATGTACTGTTTAAAACAGTACGAATGGCAATCCTACTCCGACTCGATCTCGATTAAGACTCGCGACTTTTCTTCGTTTTTATTGTGAGTTTACAAACAGCTGTTGTTATTAGGTCTATTCGATTACCTTACTACAATCTACTATTTTTTACTCATTTTACTACAGCTGGAAATTTTCAATACAAAAAGTAAACACAACTTTCCAGTTGTGGTACAAAATAGTAAAAAATTTGGGTAATCGAAGACCTATTATAAATATAATATTTTTATTTTTTTTTTTACACAAGATATGAAAGTTTGTAGCGGAAAAACTAATAGAAGTGAAGTATTGTAAGTTTGAAAGGCCAGAATATGCTATTGGTTTTAGTCTTGCATATAAATTAAAGTCTTGCATATTTTTTTTAATGTATTTTGTTGTTGTGGTCTTGCATACTCTTGTATATTTACAAGATCTGCAAGCTTTGAAAGGTCTGCAAGGGTAGTTTGCTACCAAGAGCGAATACCGCTATTGCTTTTTAATACAAAATTAAACACAAATATAAAATGCATCGATTTTTTAAATATTAAAAAGTCCGTTATAAAAAATTTGGTGTCCGTAATTGTTCTAGCTGTTGCATAAAATGAAAAGAGCTTAATGCCCGTATAACAAGAAGCTGTATTGCGAGATTAAGGTACATATATTTTTGAATTTACATCTTTCACCCACAACTTCTGCGCATTTTTTAACAATTTATCACAAGTTCTTTTTGTAATTTCCATATTTTAATTCCTTTTAATTTGTTGTTCTATCAACGATGATGTTTTTTTTTATTAAACTTTTATAAATAAGTCGGTACTACTAAAAAAATCAACAATTTCGGCTTCGCTGCTCACCTGTCCCGTCACCGTTGTTGATTGCAGTTTTTAATTTTTTTTTTTAAACACAATATTATTTTTTTTTCGTTTCGTTATTATTAACCATTCCTCCCATTCATTGTTATTATTTAAAAATTATTTTTCTACTGTTTTCTTTATTCGATTTTCATAGAGACTGAATAAAATAATAAATAAAAGAAATGAAAAAAGCATTCGTCGTAATAAATACAATTTAGCAGTTAATGCAACTGTTTGTTTAAATTGTTGTATGTATAGAGTAGGGTGAAGCTAATTTTTCTTTTTCTTTTTTCAATATCAAAATCGTCGGTGTCGGAACAGTTGCCTTTTAGAGTCAATATTAACACAAACAAATATTAGACCTGAGGGCCAATTCTGGTTCTGTGATAAATGTATCACTGGAAAAATAATGTCACTTTACCTATTAGTTTTAAATGAAGTTTACTGACATATTTTTTCATTCACACATTTTTCACAGAACCAGAATCGACCCCCAGTAGGATTCCTTTTCACTTTTGCCAAGTTGGAGGTTTTCCCGCTAAATCTAGCGCTTTTTGTTTGGATTTAGCGGGGGAAAATTGGGTTTAGCGGGAACGGTGCTTTAGCGGGAAAATTATTATTATTATTATTATTATTATTATTATTATTATTATTATTATTATTATTATTATTATTATTATTATTATTATTATTATTATTATTATTATTATTATTATTATTATTATTATTATTATTATTATTATTATTATTATTATTATTATTATTATTATTATTATTATTATTATTATTATTATTATTATTATTATTATTATTATTATTATTATTATTATTATTATTATTATTATTATTATTTACTTACTTGGGTTTTTTCCAATTTTTCTTTTTTTTCAATCAAAAACGCCAAGTTTGTCGAATTTTAGCGCTTTTTTGTAACTAACAATAAGCGGGAGAATTTTATATTTTCCCGCTAAATTTTTTTCCACGTTTTCTTGCGCGTTTTTAGTGAAAAGTCAATTTTCGTAGAAAAATAATTTGGAGGTTTTTTTTAGTTTTTCTTTTTTGTCAATCAAAAATGCCAAGTTTTTCGTTTTTCAGCGCTTTTTTTCGTAATTTAGCGGGATAATTTTAAATTTTTCCCGCTAAATTTATTTTTGGCGGTTTATAGCGCTTTTTTACTGAAATTTAGAGGTTTTTGGTTAAAAATAGTTGGCAACAGTGTTCCTTTCTTTGGCTTCTTTTTTTGACTTTAACATATCGGAAAGGTTTAAACAAAGTCAAAACAAAAAAAAACATTTTTTAAATAAATAAATATTAGTTAATATTTACACATTATTCGAAAAGTGTTTTTATAGTCAAACATTTTTTTTTTTGGTCTTTTAAAATTTTTTCAGTCACAAATATTGGCCACAATTCTAATCCCAAACGATTTTGAAATTCGAAAAAAAGGAAAATTTGTTCCACCCTAATGTATAGTATTGTGGAGACAGAGCACAAAAGGAATTTATTGTTTAAATTTTAAAGTCGATATTGCTGCATTTTTAAATAAAAAGGCATAAATTTTGATTTAGGCTACACAAAAAAATTAAAAATCTAATTAACTCCAAAAAGTTTTAACTTTTATTTGTTCAGAGTAATTTCAGAGTCTAACAAGTGAGAGTGTTTAATTTGGTTGTTCTAAATCATTAATACCATACAAATTAAAAACAAACAAGTAAGAAAGTTATAGTCGGTCAAGACCGACTATATGATACCCTACACCAGTGTTTTCCGGAAAATGGGTCCCAAATCCAAACCTGGACCGATTGGATCTGTCTTTATTTAGTATAGAAAACACAGACAGATCAAATTTTAGTGGAATTGGTTTATTTTTTTGTCAATAGACCGATTTACCTGAATATAAGTCGAAATTTTTATATGGGGGACTAAGTCCAAAAATGGTCCAATTATATTCCGATTTGATTAGGTTACTGAAGTACACGTTTAACGCCTAAAAATAACATTTTTATCAAATATTTCCATTTTTATGAATTTTGAGGGAATTATGTGAATGTCGGGAGGGTGATTTGTATGGGGACTACCAGAAGGACTGACCCGATTCCTTTGAAATTTGGAATAGTAATTTGTGCATACAAAGTTTGATTACCTGCTAAATTTCAAAGCGATATCTATTATAATAAGGTTATCAGAGTCATTTAAGCCGAATCCAAAGGGGGCTTTTGTATGGGGGCTAGGTCTTAACATGGACCGATTTTACCCAATTTCAAAAGGCTTCGTCCTTGGCCCAAACGATGCTTAAGTTTTTAAATTTCAAGTCAATTGATTGAAAATTGCGTCCTGTATCGTGCTTAAACCGATATATGGACAGACGGACGGACAGACATCGCCAAATCGACTCAAAAAGTAATTCTGAGTCGATCGGTATACTTGAAGTTATGTCTAGAACCAATATTGCGGGTAGTTACAAACATCAACACAAACTCATTATACCCTGTACCACAGAGTGGTGTAGGGTATAATAAGAGTTGGGTATAATAACAGGGTGGTTTTTTGGAGGGCGTTTGTGTTTGTTGATTAATTCGTTTAATATGATTTTGCACTTAATTAATACAATTTTTTTATAAGATAAACTATTTTTTTATACAGTACCAAAAACCTATAAAAAATTACATTTTCATATAAAGTTTAGCTCTTCAAGGGGGATCTTTGTTTCCCCTTGGTCTGATATTTACCATTTACAAACTTAACCATAATAATCGTTCAAAACGTAAGTGGCCTATCTTTTTGGTTTGTATTGTATTATTTGATCCCCCAGACAGACTGATGGACAGACAGATCTTAGAATCGATCATTGATCAATAATCACCCCGTTTTCACGGAAATCAGCTGTATGTGTTTATAAATCAAATCCAATTCCAATCAATGAGAAAATTTCTGTTCGAAAACGAAAATGTGCGTTCATGAATTATATTCAGTTGGTTTGACAGTTGGACAATTTTAGTCTCTATTTAGCTTCGCGGATTTGTAAGAAAAGTTGGAAATAATAAAACGAATTTAAAAACAAAAGTTAAAAAAAAACAAGTAAAAAAGTTAAAATCGGCTTTGCCGAATGTATTGAATTTCAAAAAGATTATTGAAAAAAACTTTATTTAAAAGGAAATTACATTTGAAAAATAAATAAAAATTTTTGAAAAAAAAATCCGCGAAAAAAAAATCCGCCATTTTTTTTTTGTCAAAAAATATGTTTGTACTTGTTTAAACACCATTCGGTGTTCAATTATGTTCACATATGTCAACCAGCAGCCGAATTAAAGCATTTTTTTTTTAGGTTATGCTGAATGTACCAAAATTTTTTGAGGTGTCCTTACATTTTCGTTCATAACTTTTGAACCGCTGAACCGATATCGCTCAAATGCAAAATGGAGTCGCAGACCGATATTTCGATAAGCTACAAACCGTCCCAGACACATATTTCGATAAGTTAGAAACGCAATGACAAACTTACATATACCCTCTATCACTAACAATAAGTGGAGGGTATAAAAATGTGAGTAACGTGTTTTTTGCTTTAATAATATTTTTTTTTGCTTTTTTTATTTTAAAATGGGAAACACAAAAATAATGAATAAAATGCAGTTATTTTCGAGTTGGTGGAAATAAATCCAGATATATCGAAGGGACTTGTAGATTAATGATCAACAGGGACAGGACCTTTATGCACTAAAAACCTATGGGACGTACCAAAGAAAAACAAAAAGTCTATTTCAGTCGTACTTCAAAAAGGATAATATGTTTTCATAAATTTGAGATTGGGCAGCTGAAAAAACAGCTAACTCTTATTTTTCTCCCTTCATTCCCATATGCAAGTTTCAGAACTACCGGTGGGGGCCCTCTGAAAGACCTCCCCTGTGAGTTTAAACTTAAAAAAAGATACTTTGGCTAGAGATATAAAAATTAAAAAAGTTTTATTTAAGAGAAAATGAAAAGAAAATCAGGAAAAGCTTTTTCTCCAAACAATTCACAACACGGGTCTAAATGACTTTTGTTCTCTGTAGCAAATCGGTATCAAAAACCTAAAATTTCTTATTTGTAACTATTTTAAATTCTAGTTTTAAAGATTTTGTTGCACAAAGAATTCATTCTTTTAAAATTCAGATTATATAGTATTGTGCCGGTAGGGTATGAAATGGATGATGGTACTTATAGCATGGAATACAAGTACATACGAATATGTTTGCTGTGCTTATTTCTCTTGTTATTGTTCTGGTTGGATGAATGCATTTGGTGGTAACAAAAGTGCGATCACCCGATGTCGTTTTTTTATTATTTTTATTTTATATTTTATTGCAAGTGGATTAATTTAGCGGGGTAGTATTATTTTTAAAGAGTTAAAAATATAGTAATTAATATTTAGAGTTCTAGAGTTATTTTGAAAATACCAGAATTACAGATAAAAACGACAAAAATTAAAATTCTTATATTAACGGTCACAGAAAAAATATGTTTTATTTTGTTTTTTAATTCTTTATTTTATATTTGGATTGTTAAGTCCGTTATACATAGGGTGACCATTTTTTTCTGAACTCAAATCAGTACGCCCAAGTTGTTTTGTTTTCCCCCCAAAAAAAAATATTTTCTATGGGAAAAACTTGGGGTCAATTGGTATTTCAGCAAAACAACTGTTAAAAACAACTACCTTAAACTGTTGTCGTTATATTGCAGGAAATTAAGCTGTCTTCAAACAACTTCATTTCAATGTTTTACCAACAAAATCGTTTCAGTGGAACAAAAATAACAAAACCCCTAATGTTTTCTCTCTCTTCCTTTTAGAAATTTTCCCAGATGATTAACACATGTTGTTTTAATAGCCCCGATGTTCTGAGCGCTCTTTTTAATTTCTAATTAGAATTATACAAATACATTGTGCTCTATTCGGGAGTTCACTTTCGCCATTTACGTAATTTTTAAAAATTTAATATTCTTTCGAATTTTAAGATTTTCAATTTTTGTCTTGCAATTATTAACCCATTTTGGACCAAGATTCAATTTTATTTTTCTTTTTTGGAAAAAGGTACTTTTTTAAGGTAATTAGCACCCGCTGATCTCAAAAATCCTGTCAAAAAAAAAATTCAATGTGCCGTTTTCCCAGAAAAGCCTGCATTCCAACTTTTTATGCAATTTTAATATTTAGATTTATTTGCTATTTTATTAATTTATTTCATTATTTTCAAAGTAAATAGTTTCAAAATAATTCAAATTATGGGAATTTGATAATAAATTAAATCTATAAAAATTTTAAATTAGTCAAAAAAATTAAAAGCCGAAAATCGAAGAATGCAAAATTTTCGTTTTTGCTTAAAAAAATTTCTGTGCTGATTTGCATTGTATTTAATGGACATATAAGTTGCGGTAGTCAAGCGGGTATATTTTATTTTTAATTGCAGACAGATGAGACTTAACATTTATAACCACATTTACCCGAAATTCCAGCTCTTTCATACATAAATATTTTTTTGAAAAAG
The DNA here is from genome assembly GCA_963921195.1 of Pegoplata infirma. Lineage (NCBI taxonomy): Eukaryota > Metazoa > Arthropoda > Insecta > Diptera > Anthomyiidae > Pegoplata > Pegoplata infirma. Next base: position 166,219,655 of record OY992536.1, on the reverse strand, counting down.
GTGTTCTCTACTGTTCGAAAAATCGAACAGAGGATCAAAATGGGTTAAAGGAAATTCAATTTACAAGAAAAAAATTTTAAAATCTTAAAATGTGAAAGAACATCAAATTTAAAAAGAGGTGAATGGTGCAACTTAACTGCCTATTCGGGAGTCCCGAGTAGAGCACATTAACTTTCTTAAAATATAGAAAATAAACTTGTTATAGAAAACCCTGAATATTCAGTGCGCTTTTTCATAGAAATTTGTGAATATTAAACTACCTCAGACAGATTTTGGGTTAAGGAACCCCTTGACACAGACTAATACAGACTCGACATATATGACAGGTGTCAAAAAAGTATTTTTTAACCATATGGTTAATATTTTCAAATTATTCTACGAATTAGGTTAGAAAGAGAAAACTGATATAACGCGCCATAAGAAAAATGGATGCCAGTTCGGTTTTTGTTGTTTCACTCACTCCTAAGTCGTAGAAAGTGTTGCCATGTTAGCGTAAAACAGACTAAAAACCGCTGTGTTTTCTCCTAAAATCGCTTAGTTTTTCCCCATTTTTTCTTATAAAAATCTACTGTCGAGTCTGTATATAATCTGTGCCATTGATTCGCGAACACTAAACTCTTTAGAATTAATTCAATACATATTATCTGATTGTCAGGCTCAAGTTATAAAAACCCACTCGACGACTTATTTTACGGAAATTCAAACTTTTTTATAGAATTTCCAAATAAAATTATATTTTATTTTAAAATGTTCAAAAATCAGTACAATCAGTACATATTTCAAAAAATCAGTACAAATCAGTAAGAGAACAAAAGACTATGAAGAATGGCGGTCTCCCCTTTTCGATGGCTTGGAAAAAGTTTCCGCATAAACCTCTTTGAAGTTTGGTCTATACGCATTTCTTGAAAAAATACATTAAAGCACAATATTAATACAAAAACACAAAATTTTCTTTGGTTTCAATATTTGTTCTTGTTAAAAATGTTACTTTCCTACCAAATATCAAAAAAATAAGAAAAATGGACGCACAGTGGGGCAAGATGGGCATTTTTTTTTTTTTTTTTTTTTTGTAGGCCGAAATTTTTAAATGATTTTAAATATTTTTTGCTGCTTATATTTTATTTTTTAGCGTTTAACAGCGACAAAACTTAAAACATTATAAATTTTAATAATTGCTGTGTTTTTTAATAAGTAGATTTATTTTCGTATTAATCTTATTTAGTTTAAAATAAATAATTTAACATGCCAAAACAAATTCGGAATATTTTTTTCAGTAATCTACGATAAATAAGCAATTATAATTCGAAAAAATAATAAAAAAATCTGGAAAATGAAAAAAGTTATAAATAAATCAAATTTTAGGATTTAATAAATCCATTTTGGATTAATTTTGTTTTATTTATAACTTTTTTCATTTACCAAATTTTTTCATTATTTTTTCGGATTATAATTGCAAATTAATTGTAGATTACGGAAAAAAATATTCCAAATTTGTTTAAGTATGTTAAAATATTTTTTTAAACAAAATAAGATTAATCAGAAAATAAATCCACTTATTGAAAAACACAGCAAATATGTATGAAAAAAAATCCTTACATTTTTTTCTAAATAGGGGTTTAGAAAAGGGGGAAGGTTCTTGTTTCGAAATGTCCCAAGTAAAGTGGTTTCGGTATCAGTACATCACTGGCCATTGCGTAGGGATAAAGCCGAAATTTGGTTATACCAAATTTATACATATTATTAGAGTTGTCAAACCCGATTTCCGAAGCATTCGAAAAATCGATTTTTTATATTTTGCCGGTTATTTAAAACCGTGTTTTTTAAAATGACCGGTTTTCAAAGTATTCGAGAAATCGATTTTTTGGTCTCGAATAATCGACTTTTTTAATAATTTTTTTTTTGTTATTTTGCCTTCAATGTCGTTTTTTAGTAGCCAATTGAAAGAGGATTTTGACTAGATACTTCATGAATAAATTACACCGCTCTACAAATCTGAGGTTTGTCGCTGCGTTTTGAATGAAACCAAAAAAAGTTTATATATTTTGGTTTCCCGATTCCAAAACGGTCACTCAAATTTTTCTATCACGTCACAATTTAAAAAAAAGTGCGTAATTTTCTCTTTAAGACAAAATCAAATTTACTTGGAATTTAATTTTTTATAATGGTGAAAAAATCATTAGCCACAAGTGCTTTGATTCAAAAATGACCTTATTCGGAACTTTAACCGCGAATTACACAAAATCTTGATGTGATAGACATATTTGGGTCGCAGATTTGGAATCAGCGCAACAAACACTTATTAAATCATTTACCAGAATCCAATACGCATTTTCATGTTGAGCTGTGCTATTAGACCCTTTTTTAAATTTTTAATGTTTGAGTTCGAAAAAAATCTACTTAAAAATATTTTTAAAAAATTTTCTAAAAAAGGACTTTCAAAAATTTCAATTTCCATTTCGACCCTCGTAGCACATTAAATATTTACTAAATATTCTTAAAAATTTCAGTAGAGTCTTTAAAGTTTATTTAAACTCTCAATGGGTATATTTAATAAATTTTAAAATAATATTTTCTAAAATAACTTACCTTTTTCATATTTGCAGCAGCTTCTTCAGCTGCTTTAACGGCAACCTGTGCAACACCTACACCATCAGCCGATGTGGCATGAGTTGAAGGAGAAGTGGCATAAATAAATAAGGGCAATGAGGTAAAATTGCGCAATGAATCGCCAGAGTCCTTAAAACGACGACAAAGTAATAAATTCTTGGAGGTGGAGGCGGTGACCTGCGCTTCCGGTGATTGTTGTTGCTGTTGTTGCTGTTGCAATAAACCAGAGTTTGTTACAACAGATGATGCTGTTGATATAGCTGATGTGTTGTTGCCCACATTTTTGTAATCATCATCATTATCATTATTTGAGCCGCACCCTAGATGATTTTCCTCACAAACATCATCATCATCAACACCACCAACATTTTGACTTGCCATGGCATTATTGTTGCTGTTATAATTTTGAGTGTTGGTAGTAGAACCACCGTTATTTGTAGACGAAGGCGATGTTAAAGTTTTTGTTTGTAAATGTTCGTGTGTTGATAATGATGCTGAGGATGGTGTGTGGTGCGTGTTATAACAATGACTATTGATGGTACTAATGCTGCTGCCACATATGGTAACACTAGAGGTGTCTTCACCACCATCTTCTCCAACACAACCACCACCTCCTCCCTCCTCTTCATCATAATTTATCAATGTTGCCATAGAGTTTTGGAAAATAGGAAACAACAAAAACAATGATCTTTATTTTTTGTCGAAATATGTATTTACTACCGTTAACCGAATTACAGTTGAGCGGTAGACAAGATAGTATAAAAAGGATTCACTATAACTTGATTGCGATGGAACAAAAGATTTTTTGTATTCTTTGTTTTTGTTTTAAGATATTGTTTTTAGTATTGCTTTTATTTAAATGGACGGTTAGTTGTTGTAATTGTAGCTTTGTTTGTTGTTTTAGTAGCATGATGTTTTAGAAACATGCGTCATAAAATGTTAAACATTTGTGTGTCTTTTTTTAAGATTTTTGTGTTACAATTCTTTATTGTCTGGTTGATAATTTGCCGATATTCTACGATGTTCAATAATTTAGTTTTTTTTTTTAATTATTGCAGCGAAAAGGGTTATTTCTGGTTATTTCTATTCACTTTTTTCTTTACGCCCATTTACAACGAAATTCTTTTACTTTTTGGAGTTACCCTTAAAAAAATTCTTAATTTGATTGTATTTTTTTTTAGAAAGGTTCGGATGAGACACACCGAAAATTTCACAAAATTAAATTTGCAATATAGAAGCAGAGGAAGAAAACCAGAAAGTGCAAGAAAAAATTTCTCAATTTACAAAAATTACAATATTTTTTACATAAACACCAATTCCCCGTAAATTTTCTTTAATCTTTTTTTTAACTTTCACATAAGCATTATTTAATTGTATTGTAAGCTTTTTTTATTTTTTACCATCACTTTATTAAAATGAAATTTTCCATTTTTTTTTTTTCAATTTCTATAGCGACCTTAGACACTTTGTTCGCTTTTATTTCCCATAAATTCCAAGTATTTTTTATTCCATTTCGCATTGAAATTATATTCGTTTTCTATTTAAATATTTAATTATTAATAAAAACCTAATTTTATTTCGTTAATTTTTAACATTTTTTTTTGCCACCGTTGTTATTTTTCGCTTCGTCTTCGTCGATTACAAATTTTTGTTTTATCATTCCTTCTGCTTTGTTCCGCATTCGTTTTTTGACAGCAAACTGACAACTGTAAAGGTACTGCCAGCACTAAATTTTTCTGCATTTTATCGATTTTTTTCTAATAAGGGTACTCACAACCATAGTGACATAGTAATCCATCGACCGCTTTGTAGATCTGGCATCACCAAAGATAATTGGAAAATTCTGGCAATGCCAAACTAAAGCTCAAACCACAGACTAATACAGACTCGACATAAGTGACAGGTGTCAAAAAAGTATTCTTTAACCATATGGTTAATATTTTCAAATTATTCTACGAATTAGGTTAGAAAGAGAAAACTGATATAACGCGCCATAAGAAAAATGGATGCCAGATCGGATTTTGTTGTTTCACTCACTCCTAAGTCGTAGAAAGTGTTGCCATGTTAGCGTAAAACGGACTAAAAACCGCTGTGTTTTCTCCTAAAATCGCTTAAGGTACCTACAGACGACGCAATATTATGTACAATATTCAATTATATTGATGGTGTGTGGGTAATATTGACGATTGTACAATGGTCAATCTTACCCACACACGATCAATATAATTGAATATTGTACATAATATTGCGTCGTCTGTATGCACCTTTAGTTTTTCCCCATTTTTTTCTGTAAAACTCTACTGTCGAGTCTGTATTTAGTCTGTGCTCAAACCACACACGCAAAAAATAAAAAGGGCGAATTTAAACAAAATTAGGGTATAAAATACCTAAGGAAAGTGTGTACCAGACCACTACCCAAGTTAAAAGCATAAACTACTCAATTCCCTTAGGAAAACGTTTATGAACAAAATCAAGGAATATATACGCAAAAACCCTTAGGTAATATTGCCCTTTAAGGAAACGGAAAATTGAGCAAAAAAATACAAATAAATTACCCAAATTATTTAATTCAAATAACCATTTATAAATGATTATTTTTGACAAGAAAAGTGCTTTTTAATACCTACACCGAAAAAATTTCCCAGTTAGATAGTTACGAAAATCCTCAGTTGATTTGAAATAAATTTAAAATAACTGAGTTAGTTACGAACAACTGGGGTTTTAATTAATTAAAACAATCTATCAGTTACCCTGTGAATAAATTAAATTTATTTGTTTACAAATTTCAAAAATTAACATCATTTTATAAAACTCAAAAGGAAAAAAAAAAAAAACCAAAACGGATTTTAATTTTGTAATGGTAAGTTCTTTTTGCTTATTTGTGTCTTCCTTTATAAAAAAAATAACTAATTATATATTTTTAGATGGAGATTAAATAGAAGATAGCAGCCTAAAAAGGAGCCGGGAATTTGGTGTCTTGAAATGAGATGTTTAAGTTCAAAAGCTGGTTGTTTATGGATGTTTCAATGTAATGAATGTAAAAAAAATCTTAAAATAAAATAGTGTTAAAAATAAAAAAATCGTTTCTTTAATGGCGAAATTAAAAAATAAAATATTTAGTCCCCATTGACAATTTTTATTTATTAACCAGTTGTTACTAACTATTTTCAACAATTTCACAAATTTGACTAATATGCTGTTGCCTGTAACTGGAAATTCAGTTAAACTCAAAATTGTTTTTGAAATTAGTTACCATCAACCGAGTGAAAACAACTGGGGCTCAGTTAGGTGTATTTCAACTGGGACATAGTTAAATTTTTAGTAGCCAGTAACTGGGAAATTTTTTGGGTGTATGATTTTTGGGAGTTCCATAAAAATAAAGACGCTTTGTATATTTAATTAGTTTTTTTATTTAAATTATAAAATACTATTTATTATAATATAATATTTAACACATTATTAAAATCATTTTTTAAAATATAAAAACTCACTATATGTTGATCCATACCAAAACGGCTTCCATCCATGCCAAAGAAAACACTAGCTGCAAGGGCGTCCAATGATTTATTTTAGTTACATAGATAACAAATTGACCGGCATTATTTTTATGATTATTTTTATGATTTTTTAATTATTTTTATTCCTATATATTTTATATTGTTTTCACTAGAATAATTTATTTTGTTTAGTTGCTGCCTCGCTGTTCGTTTTTGCATGTACACTAGGGTGGTTCATAAAAACAAAAGTTGGATTTTTGAATGGGGCACCCGGAATATATATTAAGCACCGTGAAAAAATGACACGTGATTTTTTTCAAATTTTTATATTAAGGTTTAGGGGTCGCTACCGGGCCCTGAACTTTGGGATATAAAAAAAAAAAAATTTCACACAATGAAAAAAAAAAAATTTCGTTTTTTTTATATTTTTTTTTTATTATAGTTTAACTTCATTAGCTTATTAACGGCAAAAGATTTCATTTTGTTGGGGCAAGTTTTTCAGTTCCAAAATTGACCATGAAAAAAAAAATTGAGGCTGGTTGGGGTCTTACTCTAAAATTTTTTTAAAATTTTTTTTTTTAGTTTTGATAAGCTTACGTTATAGGTCTTTAGTCCCTCTTGATAATATATTCTTTGTAAAAATTTTTGTTCTTTCCGAAACATCATTAACATGCGCCGAAAATCAAACGGATATTAAAAAAAAAAAAAAAAAAAAAAACGGTGAAAAAAATCGATTTTTTTTTTTTTAATTTTTAATTATAATTTGATAAGCTAATCCAGCTTATTAACGGCAAACAAAAATTCGATATGGTCGGAAAAGTATGTAATTTCCAAAATTTACATTGAAAATATGTTTTTTTTTTTTTAATATCCGTTTGATTTTCGCCGCATGTTAATGATGTTTCGAAAAGAACAAAAATTTTTACGAAGAATGTAGTATCAAGAGGGACTAAAGACCTATAGCGTAAGCTTATCAAAACTAAAAAAAAAAAAAATTTAAAAAAATTTTAGAGTAAGCCTCAATTTTTTTTTTCATGGTCAATTTTGGAACTGAAAAACTTGTCCCACCAAAATGAAATCTTTTGCCGTTAATAAGCTAATGAAGTTAAATTATAATAAAAAAAAAAATATAAAAAAAACGAAATTTTTTTTTTTTCATTGTGTGAAAAATTTTTTTTTATGACCCAAAGTTTAGGGCCCGGTAGCGACCCCTAAATGTTAATGAAAAAATTTGAAAAAAATCACGGGTCAGTTTTTCATGGTGCTTAATATATATTCCGGGTGCCCCATACAAAAATCCAAAAAAAAAAAAAAAGTGCCATATATGAACCACACTAATGTACACTCAACCAAAAATCATTGTATTCCCAAAGAAAATCGTAGTAAATTCAACAGAAATCATTGTTGATTTTGACCCTACAAATATTTATGTTGATTTCAACATTAATTGTTGTCAGTTTTTGTAAAAGCTGATTAACTCGTATTTTTGTTGGTTCTATTCGTATTTTTGTTAATCATACTCGTTTTGTTTTGTATATTCATGCAATTTTATTTATTAAAATGAAATTCTTATTTGTGTTGTAAATGTTATTTTATTTAATTGAATATTTTTTTCGTGGTTTTCATTAATTCATTATTTTCTCATAAACTAATTTTGTTTTTAGATGATATTTTTTTGTTTCCTTGGACTGTGATGTATTTCGCTGTTGTTTTGCTGTCGGCAATCACTTTACGTGATTAGCTTCTAGAGTTTTTAGAAAGATTCCAAATCACAAATTGCTAAAAATAAAATAAAAAATTACTTTATTAATGAATTAAATAACAAATATATTTAATTACTCACCAAATATTTTTTTAATACAAAAGATTTTTTTTGAGAAACATCCCTTCTTTACAAGACAACAAAAATTTACAAATGGCGATCAGCAAAAACATTGTTGCACATTTCATGTACTTATATTTTATACAATTTTATCCAACTATGTATTTTTCAACTATTGAATTTTGTAATATCAACATTGATTTTTGTTAAATTCTGTAAAACTTGATCTACAATGGGTTTACTAATTTTTCTACTAAGATATTTCTATGAGTGTATGTTTGTGTTTGTACATCTACCATTTTATAATTAATGGCGTCGTCACATTTTTTGAGACTTTTCACATTGTTTTTGTGAAAAATTCCTAAGTTTATTGGTAATATAGTGCTGCTTTACAATAGACAAATAATGAAATGTATATTGCATAAAATGTAAAAGACCATGTGTTATTCTAAAAAGCCATGGATTTTTTACCTAAGGTTTCCATTATGTAATTTACGCTTTATCTACACGCAAAAAAAAACTTGTGTCGGAGTGAGCAAAAATCTGGCATAATTTTACCAAAAATATGCTAAAACTACAACCGACGAAGTAGTTTTCGTAATTTAGCCAAAACACTTATGTAAAAAATTTTGAAGAAAATGCTAATGCTATTTAAGTAAAAACTTGGTAAAATATACCAAAAGAGATATGGTGAAATATTCTAAAATTATTAGAAAAGATGACTAAAAATAATGCTAAAAATTACCACATTTATGCTAAAATAAATTTTCAATAAATTTTTGTAAAAATTTGTATATTTGTTGAATTTAAAATTTTCACAGAATAAATCCATATTAATGTAATAAATGTTGTGTAGGATTTAATTTACCACCGACCAACTGACCCTTTTTGTACAATTTTCTCGAGTGACTGCTGCCCACGCTTCTTCTTGAAGTAAAGGATCCGCTATAGCTTCACGAATTTATTTAAAAGCATCCTGTAAAAATAGAAAATTATTACAAAACATAAATTTTTAATTTAAAAAATTGGTAAACCCCATTGGTCTCTTGGTAAGGAGGAACACATACTTTCTCATTCCATTTGTAACTAAAAACAGGGGGGTTATTGCGTAATTCGATTCGAAAGAAACTGTTCGAATTCGGAAAATTTTGATCCTCTGTAAAATGTAATTCGCTATGAAAAAATCTATTTTTTGTTTATTTTTAGAATGAAAGGACAAACATTAATATGCCAAAAGATTTTCGCTCAGATAAAAATTTTTTTAGGTACTTCAAATTGGAATCAAAAATGTCGTTCGAATAGCTTTTCTTTTCGAATCGAAATACACAATTACCCTCCAGGTATGGACTCCCTTGGCTTTGGGTTTTTAGGTTTTAATTTTATACCTAAAGGCAGGATTGGTGTCCACGCTCTTTATTGTAGTGAAGGATTCGCCATAGCTTCAAAAATTTATTTAAGGTGTGTTTAGATCATCCCACCGAGTCTTTGGATTTTAAGAAAGTAAAATATTACCAAAGTCTTAATACTGCCAAAAAATCATAAACAAAATCAAAAGACATTTTTAAAAACAGCTGTTTGTATGCAAATCTAATAACACACAGCCATTTCTTGAAATATTTCATAAAATCAAAAGTCTTATTGGACTGTCAACAAAATCATATTACACACGATTTTTTGACAGGTCTTAATACTCAGTGGTATGATATAAACACAGCTTTAGCAGTACCCTGTAAAAATAGAAAATTATTACCAAACACTAATTTTTAACTAAAAATCTATTAAACCTTATTGGTGTCTTCGGAATGCGGGTATACTCACTTTATCATTCCATTTGTTATTCATCGAAACATACGTCTGGGACTCCATTGGTTTTTCTTAATGAATGGTGTTTTAAGTGATGAAAGCAAAATTAACTTTAACATTCTTTTATCTTACATTTATTTATCTTTTAGAAAACTAATTATTTATTTTTATTTATTAATTTATTTTTATTTTATTTATCAATTTCCTTTTTACGTTTTTATAACACAAAAAATAAACAAACAACGCACACAAAAAAAATGAAAATGGCGGTCTGTATTTGTTTTTTTGTTGTTTTCTTTCGATAAATTTTTGTGCAGGTAATTTGCGTTATTGTGCAAGCTACTTGGTTATTTTACATAAAAAATGAATTATGTTACTTTAACATCGACAAGCATAATATTAGCAAAAATTTGGTAAAAATTTTTTTTTGGTATGAAAAAAGTTTTACCAAGTAGGATTGCTCAATCTTACACAGATTTTTTTTTGCGTGTAGATAAATTTTAACAAGCCGCGTGTGTATTCATTAAACTCCATATAAAAAAAAGTTACCAAGTTCGATTGGATATTTTAACACACGTCTTTTTTTTGTGTGCAGACCATATAGACATCGTGTTGCATGTGCTTATTTTGGTACTTTCAATATGGACGCATACAAAATACTACTAAATTTACTTCTCTGCCTAGAATACGTGTGCCTGTACGTGTGAGCTTTTGCATCTGTATTTTCGTTGTTTGTTTACGTTTTGTATGAAACGTCAAAAGTTACACGTGCGTGCCGTCACTAATACATAAACATGTGCAAAACTTATTCGTTTCACTCCTATGGTTCAAACCACAGTACATGAGTAGTAGGTTCACAGAGTTGCATTTGATGTGTGTAAGTATTAGTGACAGCACACGGTGTAACTTTTGACGTTTCATACAAAACGTAAACAAACAACATAAATACATACACAAAAGCTCACACGTACAGGCACACATACACTAGGCAGCGATGATAATTCTGTACTAAAAACCATACCACCATATTTGAAAGTACGAAATTAGCATCATTGTTTGCATACTAGTCTGTACTGTGGTTCAAACCCATAAGGTGGGTAAGTTGCTCGGTTTTCACGTGAAAATCTGTCAAACTCCATATAAAAAAAACATAAATTTCACACTAGCTTTACAAAAGCGAAAAAATTTCGCTGAAGAGGTATTCTGTTCACTGGTGAAAAACCGGCAAAATAACCCGGTATATGTTGCATCAATACGCAACAACACTATAAGCAACATTTTTTTAAATTGTACAGACCATTTAAAAAGCGGTGAAATTTAACATTCAGAAATAAAATGAAGTAATTATAAGTGTTTGGCACTGTAAACATTAATTATATCACATAAATAGACAAAAATTATCAACAAAATTTTAATTGAAGGTATTTTATGTATGCTGATGCGCAAAACATAACCAAACATATGACTGTCAAATTTTCACTACAAATTAATTGATGTTTCGAAACATTTTTTTTCACCGGTGAACAACTTACTTAGCTATAGAAAAGATTAGAAGGTACGCAGTCACAGACTAAATACAGACTCGACAGTAGAGTTTTACAAGAAAAAATGGGGAAAAACTAAGCGATTTTAGGAGAAAACACAGCGGTTTTTAGTCCGTTTTACGCTAACATGTCAACACTTTCTACGACTTGGGAGTGAGTGAAACAACAAAAACCGATCTGGCATCCATTTTTCTTATGGCGCGTTATATCAGTTTTCTCTTTCTAACCTAATTCGTAGAATAATTTGAAAATATTAACCATATGGTTCAGAACTACTTTTTTGACACCTGTCACTTATGTCGAGTCTGTATTAGTCTGTGACGCAGTGTTGTATTTGATGTATTTTCCAATATGCACGCAAAAAAAACTTGTGTCGGAGTGAGCAAAAATCAGGCATAATTTTACCAAAAATATGCTAAAACTACAACCGACGAAGTAGTTTTCTTAATTTAGCCAAAACGCTTATGTAAAAACTTTTGAAGAAAATACTAATGCTATTTAAGCAAAAACTTGGTAAAATATAAAAAAACAAATATGGTGAAATATACCAAAATTATTAGAAAAGGTGACTAAAAATAGTGCTAAAAATGACCACATTTATGCTAAAATGAGTTTACTATAAAATGTTTGTACACTCAAAATAATTCTACAGTAAAAAAATTAGTAAGTGCGTTGGTAACCCAAATCTACTAATAAGTTACCAATTACCAGTATTACAGTAGTTTTTTTAGTATCTTCAAAGTGCTAAAATTAGTATTTCTTACTGTTTATGAGTAATTTTTGTTGGTAGTTGGTTTTACTATTTTTTTTACTATTTTTAGTTCATAAAAGTACTAATATATAGTAATTTATTAGGTTTTTAATTTATTTTTGTTAGTAATAATTCCGTAAGGGGGCGCTTGCTTACAAGCAGAGCTACCAACTGTTTTTTTTTTTTTTGCAAAATCGTTAAATTTGAATTCAGTGTTGTCACTATGTTACATTTCGGGTATTTGCTGGTGCTTTTTTGGTCTTGCCATTTTTTAAATACGCGTTTTTAAAAATAAGGTATTTATGGTGTTTTTCCATTTTTTCGCGACATTTTTTTTTTAATTTGTGATTTTTATATTATCAATTTTTATACACTGAAAAAAAAAGCTTCGTGAAAATAATGAAAATTGGCATAAGCTTAATGAAAAATGACTCACGTTTTCAACCGAAGACAGGTTTCATTTGATCAATGAAACTGGTGTCATATAAGTTCCTTTCAATGAAAACTTACATGGAAATAATGAAAATATTCTTAACGCTTGTTTAAGACTTTTAATGAAGATTTTCATTAAATGTATGAAAGTTATCATTTACTAAATGTGGAGGTGCAGTAGGCAATACCATATTCGCATTCATTTAAACTAGTTTAATTATTCGTTTTCCCCATACAATTTATCTGTCAAAACTAAACGTTGTTTAAATTTTACATTTAAATTGTTTGCGGAAAACGAAAAATTAACTAGTTTAAATGAATACGAATATGGTATTACTGAGAAAAGTTACAACCCAAAGTTTAAATAAAAATGTTCATTAATAACAATTTTTGTTGAGTTACGTATAACCGTCACTGAAATACTATATAATTTACGTGATTACGAAGTAGAAAAAAACACTATCACATTTTATTTATCGTTTTCACTTAGTTTTCTCACACAAAATATTTTACTCCAATTGTAATACATACATAAGTAAACCACAAAGTACTATAACACAGCGCGGTTTTTTTTAGGAAATGTGAAATTAATAATTTACGATTCATTTTAAATTTCGTATAAAAAAGTCTGAAAAATTGACAAAACAAGTCAAGTTTTCGTCCACTAAAAAAAATATTTGTTGAAATATAAACTCCAACTTTAAAGTCGCATACACTACATTGTGGGCGTTTGCCCCCGACAAAAGTGATACCACTGTACTCAGGATGAGATACTTAGTCGATGCACAAAGTTTCATCAGATTTGAAGGGGTGTAGAAAAACTTCACTTAGGCCCAAACCACAAAATACACAACACATTTACATTTTTTTTTTATTTTTATTTCACTCAGTTTTCTTTATATCTTTAATTTTAATTACATAATTAAAACAACAAAATAATATAAAACACTCGAATTTAAGTAAATATATTAATTATTAATTACATTTCATTTTAAGTATCGTGAAAAAGTCTAAAAAATCACAACAAAACCCGTGCCGCTCTATCAGCTGTTTTTTTATTTTTATTTTCTTTACATTTGGCGCGTTTTTCCAAGACTAACCAGACGCGACACGACAGTTGTCAAAGAACAAAAAAATTTATAAACAAAATTTAATGACATTTTTTAATGAAATTATGAAATCTAATGAAGAAAATTTTATGAAAGTTGTTCCCAATATGCATGATATTTTATTAAGCTTATGAATTCCTGCATTGGTTAAATGAAAACAAAATAATGAATTCGTTTCATTTATATCACGAAGGTTTTTTTTTTCAGTGTATTATACTTACGCCTTAGACCTAATGTAATTGGAAAAAAACAGTCCCCTTTAAATTTGACTCAAGGTATCCTTTCAAAATTGCAGGTAAACGTGTTTTGTGTTCACAAATCAAGATCCCAAATGTTCTCTCAAAATTCATGAAAATAAAAAATAATTGATTTATACTTTATTAGTAGGGATGAGATTTTCATGCACTAAAAAATCGAAAATATGCGCTTAAAATATGCGCTAAAAAATTCAAAATATGCACTAAAAAACCCAAAAATATGCACTTAAAAAATAAAATGTGTGCAATAAAAATCTTGTTTTCATAGGAAAAACTTTTTAAAAAGCAAAAAAGTAAAGCCGGGTTTAAATATTAACATTTAAAACTTTATGTAAGCTAGATTTTTTTAGAAATTAAGGCAATCTATAAAAAAAATTAAAAAAAAAAAATTTTTCTTATTTTCAAAAGAAATTTTAAAATTTTAAATAGTTTTTGAAACAAATGAATTTTAATCTGTGCTTTTGCTAATTTATGCCAAAATATGCAAAAATATGCACTTAAAACTTGGAAATATGCACAAAATATGCATTTAAAACCAAAATATGCAAAAATATGCATTTTCATAAAAATATGCAAAAATATGCAAAAACAAATCGATGCCATTTTAACGCAAATTCCTTGATTCACAAAGATAATGGGTCGATATCGTTTTTAGACTATCGACAAAAAACATGCATTTGCATGGAAATCTCATCCCTATTTATTAGTATGCGTGAGCAGGTTACCAAGCCGACGAGGAATTTTTTGCGGTGGCGGGCCGCTGGCCACTGGCCCATTTTGCTTGCCGACGGCGGATTTCTTATGGAGTTGTATTTTTCTAATGATGCAATTAAAATATGTATTTTTGACAGATTTAAATAAAGAAAATTTGGGTTTGATTTTATAAGTTAATCGACCTTTTTATACTAATTATTTTGGTTTTTATAGAAATTATTTCTAGAACAGGCTTTTAAGGTCAGTTTTCCTCCTAAATGTAAATAAAAGACTTTATTTATTCATTTTCTATCCGACGTTTCGTTGGTATTTTGCCAACATCTTCAGGGGATGAATTTTTATTAAATCTGGCAACATTAACAAAAGAACAATATTTTAATAACAACAACAAGGCACACAATATTATTTAAACAATTAAGGTACATACAGACGACGCAATATTATGTACAATATTCAATTATATTGATGGTGTGTGGGTAATATTGACGATTGTACAATGGTCAATCTTACCCACACACGATCAATATAATTGAATATTGTACATAATATTGCGTCGTCTGTAGGTACCTTTAGACTTACATATCTTTTCTTATTCAGTTTTACATTTATATGGTGTTTCTGTTAAACGGACGAAACAATACACGAACGAACGCTACCCGTACGAATTCGTAATGATATCAGTTTCCATAACATTTTCGTTTGATTACGTTATTTTTTTTCGTTAGTTACGTTTGTCTTGACCATTTGTCAAATTACAGTATTGCCAGAAAGTTTTTTTTTAGTTTTTGTTTATTTTTTTCATACAAAAATTATCTAAACTAAACGAAGTGGCAACATCAACCCATCAGCTAAAGAAAACAGCTGATCAAATTTCATGTTTATAAAAAAAAACACAATTAAAATCAAATCAGAGTTTTTTTATTTATTATAGCTAAAAAGTTAACACAATTTTAATAAAAAACAAATGAAAACAATAATTTGAATGATGACCCGTGGCTTTTAAATTGTTAATATAAATTGGTCAAATCCGTCTTTTTTTCACTGATTTGTTTTAATACACATTTTTTTCAAAGCATTTAGTTATAAAACATTCACATTTTTTAATTTTATAAATTAATATTACTTATTTTTGTTATAAATTCACATTTTTCACTTATTTTGTTAAATATTTCACAAAAAACTCCTTAACGAATGGTATTTTTCATTCGTGTGGTTTTGGCGTTTTTGACATTTCAATTCGTGTTGTAGAAACAGAAAAATATGAAGAAAAATGACAACTCTTACGTTTTCGTTCGACTAAAATGACATCCGCAATACAGAACCTCAAATTGATTTTCTTATGTCATTTGGACGAACGAAAATGAAAATTCGTAATAGAGAAACTGGACATTAGTTTTAAATAAAAGATGTTTTTCACGACACAAATGGTACGACATATAACACATAATATTAAATAAATGCAAAAATAATTAATTAAAAATATCACAGTAAATTGTCTCTTAATGCTAGGTATCACAGTTGGAATTAAACTAAAAGTTAAACAAGTGCAATATTGTAATTTGCATTAGCGTTGTCCTTGTCTGTCTTGTTGTTTATTGCTATGTTTGTTTTTTGTTGTATGCTTAAACTTTCCAATGTAAATCTTTTGTTATGCTTTCGTTCTTTATGCAGTATTCTTATATTTTCAAGATCAGCTGTGTGTTTATTTTCAAAACAGTGTTGGGCAAGCGCAGTAGAAAGCCGGTACTTTTTAATGTCTGTTTCGTGTTCTGCCATTCTAACTCCTAAATTTCTTTTTGTTGTTCCAATGTAAATTTTATCACAGTTTTCGTTTAATTTTCCCGCACATTTTATTTCATAAACTACATTGCTTTGGTCTTCTTTTTTGGGTTTATTTTCGAAAATTGTATAACAGGCAAAACGCGCAAAAAAGTGACTCAAAAAGCGCTAAATTTGAATAAAGTAAAAAGCGATAAAAAAATAATTTTAATTCAAGATTAAAAAAAAATTAGAAAATCATCAGGCCTATTCACAGAATAAGTCTAAAAATTGTGAAATATCTTTTTTTAAAAATTTTCAACAAAGTTTTCCATTTCTTAGATTTAAAAAAATGCGCTTTTTGGGTGGTCGGATAGCTTTCAATCCAGCACGAAACGCGCTGAATTGGCATCGCTATTTTTGGTTGTTATTTGATTCAAAACTTAAATAAGTTTTGTACCGGTCGTACAAAAATTAAAATTTTTTGAAATTTTTTGTTTTTGTTTCATTTAGCAAATTTAGTTTTTGGATTATATTTTTTTTTGCTTCATCAAGACAATTTAGTTTTTGGATTATAACATTTAAATATTGGGATTCCCAACGAAAGATATGAGTAAAATATTTTACTAAACTACCTGTATAATATCACTTCATACGGATTGGAAATACTAACAATATTTTTTAAAGAAAATGTATTATATTATATAATATTTTTTAATGAAAATGCATTATAAACTTTTTGGTACATATTTTCTACATTTTTTTACAACTACGTATTTTTTAAAATATTTAATGACTGTTGTTTTTTTAAACAATTTTGTTTACTGTCAAAATGAAGTAAAATGCATAAAAATTAAACTGATAAAATCCAAACATTTCATTAAAAAAGATCTGTGGCGTGTTGATTGAATGTAATACAAAAGTTTGTATTAAATTTATTGTTTTTTTAAGTAATATGAATGTAATATTATTTTTACTCGTGATTGTATCAGCTTATTTATTTATTTAATTTATTATAAAAACAAATACTTTTATTATCGTTTTTTCCGCTTTTTATCCTTTTAACCTTAAAAAGCACATTTTCCATTTTTTTTTTAATTTTCTCTTTTTTTTCTTCCAGCTGATTTTTTTTTTGTAAATTTTTACCCTTTTCTTACGATTTTTGCGTTTTTTTTATTATATTGGTAATGACAACACTGTCTGTAATAGCCACCAAATGCTTCTTCAGTTCAGCAGCAAGCAGCAGACAGAAAAAATGATGTGTACTCTATTTAATTATAATTTCACTAAAATGGCGCATTTTTTATTTCTTAACATTAAAAGTGCATACCCCTAGCTGCAAATACAAAAAGTACTTATTTTTAAAATGTATAATTTATAATTAAACACAGTTCTTTATATTTCTTGCCGTCTGCTGCTTGCTGCTGCAGTGTGTGCGACCACCACGTTTTCTCGCATTTAACTGCAGTGTTACCAACAGATTTTTCTGTTTGTTCAGTGCGAAAAAGAATTAAAACCGAAACAACGCGATACCCGGTCACGGAGTGTTTGTAAAAAAATATATATTATAAATTTATTAAATTAAATTGTGTTAAAGTAATTGAATATATGTTTTTTTATTTATTTCAATATATTCATTAAATAAAATAACATTTCTATGTCAGTTTTTTTGTTTAATCGTTTTTTATTTCAATGGCTGTGTGAAAAAAACTCAATATTATGGATACACACACGAATACAAAAAAATGTATGTAAAAAAAGCACCCTCTGTGGTAAAATGTTTGTACATACATTTGAACATGAATTGATATTATTTCTTTTTTATATTTTTAGCGATTGTTTGCAAAGTAGATTTCAATGGTATGGCGACATCAATCATTTATTTTTTCAAATGTGGTACAATCAACGCTAAAATTTTTTTTTTAACAGCTTAAGAAGACATGTAATTAAGTATATCTTAAACCCGAAGTAAAATAAAAATCATTTACATATATATAATTTTTTTCTGATTTTTATTTACTAAAATTGATATAGGTAGTAATTTTATTCACTAAAATTAGCAATTTTATTTACTAAAATTAGTAATTTTTTTTACTAAATAGGACACAAATTTAAAATATTTGATTTTTTTAGTAATTATATTTACTAAAACTGTAGTAAATTGCAGTAATATTTACTGTTTTTTTAGTATTTTTCATGTACTACATATTAGTAACAAATTTTAGTATTGATTACCAATTCCTGCACTAGGTCCTTTTGGACTAAAACATTAGTACTCGTAGCTAAATTTTTAGTATTGAATACCCACGTTTTTTTTTGAGTGTAAAAATTTGTATATTTGTTGAATTTAAAATTTTCACAGAATAAATCCATATTAATATAATAAATGTTGTGTAGGATTTTATTTACCACCGACCAACTGACCCTTTATGTACAATTTTCTCCAGTGACTGCTGCCTACGCTTTTTCTTGAAGTGAAGGATCCGCTAAAGCTTCACGAATTTATTTAAAAGCATCCTGTAAAAATAGAAAATTATTACAAAACATAAATTTTTAATTTAAAAAACTAGTAAACCCCATTGGTATTTTGGTTAGGAGGAACACTTTGTGATTCCATTTGTAACTCATCAAAACAGGTCTGGACTCCATTGGCTTTGCTATATAAATGAGTTTTTAGGTTTTAATTTTATAACTAAAGGGATGACTGGTGCCCACGCTCTTTGTTGTAGTGAAGGATTCGCCATAGCTTCAAAAATTTATTTAGCAGTACCCTGTAAAAATAAAAAATTATTACCAAACACTAATTTTTAACTAAAAATCTATTAAACCTTATTGGTGTCTTCGGAATAGGGGTATACTCACTTTATCATTCCATTTGTAATCATTGAAACAAACATCTGGGCACAGACTAATACAGACTCGACATAAGTGACAGGTGTCAAAAAAGTATTCTTTAACCATATGGTTAATATTTTAAAATTATTCTACGAATTAGGTTAGAAAGAGAAAACTGATATAACGCGCCATAAGAAAAATGGATGCCAGCACTGATGCCAACTTTTTTTGACAAAAACCCGCTAAATCAGAAAAAAAATCTCCAGAAAACACCAGATTCAAAAACAGAAAATAAATTTAGCTATTTAATAGCTAAATATCATGAAATTAGAAATGTAACGGTTTTTTTTTTAAAATATAACGGTTTTTTGAAAAAATGTAACGTTTTTTTTTTAATAATGTATGTATTAGCTATTAAAACAGTTTAAGGGCGGATTACTCAATGAAAAGTTAGCTGCTAACTGCCGATTTTTAACGGGGCCTTGTGTCAAAATTTGTATGAAAAAGTTAAATTTAACGGAGAGTTATTTTATAACGGAGCATTGAGTAATCCAGCCTAAATGTTATAAAACGACAGTTTTTTAACAAAGCCAGTTTAAATATTACAGAATCGAATACACCTGTTTTGGCCATAACCAAATATTCGGAAAAATTGTTACTATTCGGCCGAAACCGAATATTAAAAACAAATATTTATGTAGGAAAAACAAGAAAACAAGTTAAATTAGACTTACAAGGGAGGTCTCCTGGTTCACCCCGATCTTCGTGAAATTTGGAGATATTGTTCAGAACGAAAATTAATTCTACACGTATTTTTTTCAGCGGCCCAGGCTCAAAGGTATTTAAAAAAATATCTCTTGGTGCTAACAACATGCCAAAACAAGTTAATATTTTCGACTGATTAACAAAAATGTCCTAAAGTTTTGCTACTTAACTCAATATGACGAAAAGCTGTGCATGTTTGGCCAACACTAAAAAGGGAAGTCTCCCTAGTGTCACCCGCGGATCTTTATGGAATTGGTTTTATTTTGTAGAGCAGAAAAAATAAAGGAAAAAGTATTTTTTAAGCGGTCCAAATTCATGTTTCGGGGGAGAGCAACAGTAATTTTTTAGTTTTTTTCGCTTATCTCCCACATTATGCAAAGAAACCTAGTCATGCTGCATATAAAATTAAAGGTCTTTGGAAAACCTATCCAAGTCTGTAAAAAACGTGTCCAAACATGGACAACTTATTGTCATATTGAGTAAAAAATTTTTGACAGGTCGCCTTACAAGTCCACTCATCTAAACGGCTCTTTAATAAAAACAAAAAATCAAAAGTGTGGAAAATTTTAATTTTTTTTATTGTTAAGTTGCGGCTAGTAAAAATCGCTAGATTTCCCGCTGCCCGCTAAATCACTTTTTTTCCCGCTAGACGCAAAATAAAAACGCTAGTTTTAGCGGGAAAAACACCAAATTGGCAACAGTGGATGCCAGATCGGTTTTTGTTGTTTCACTCACTCCTAAGTGTTTCTTCACAATACAGCAGCAAGCAGCTGAGCAGCAAAATTTTTACATGTATTTTGTTGTTGCCGCAACAACAAAACACATGTAAAAATTTTGCTGCTCAGCTGCATGCTGCTGTATTGTGAAGAAACACTAAGTCGTAGAAAGTGTTGCCATGTTAGCGTAAAACGGACTAAAAACCGCTGTGTTTTCTCCTAAAATCGCTTAGTTTTTCCCCATTTTTTCTTATAAAACTCTACTGTCGAGTCTGTATTTAGTCTGGGATCTGGGACTCCATTGGTTTTGCTAAATGAATGATGTTTTAAGTTATGACAGCAAAATTAACTTTACACTGAGGGAAAAAATCGTATTCAAATCAAAAATTTTCATACTCATTTTTAAAATCCCCAAAATTTTTAGAAAAATTTTAATAATGAAGTTGAATTTTATAAAATTAATTATGTTTCGGTCTTGGTTTTAAAATTATATTTTTTTGAATTAAATATGTAAGAACTGCTTTTTATTTCTCGATGGCGTCATGACGGAAATTATCATTTTGATGATGAACATTTTAAAAATGAGTTTTCAACAATTTTAACAATGACAATGACGCCATTATTTTAAAAAAGTCTCGTGGTTTAACATCATAAGCAAAAATTTATAAATTTCAATAAACTCATATATGTAAACTTAAAATAAAAAAATAAGCTGATGCTATATTTTATATATGAGTTAAAATTAAAAGGTGTCAACAGTGAAAAGAAACAAAATGTGAAAAAGAACATTAAAATATAAGTGAAGTTGTGGAAATTTATGAGGATGGAGTACCTGAATCCAGGAGGTGATCTACAACATTTATACACCGAAAAAATTTCCCAGTTGCCCAGTTACAAAATTTCCCAGTTAAAATCGAATTAAACAAAAATAACTGGGATAGTGACCAACAACTAATTTTTCAGTTAACGATACCTGTATTTTAGTTATCCTGTGTTTTAAATTGTCAATAAATAAAAAAAAAATACAAAGCAAATAAAAATACAAAAAGGAAGTAAACTTTTTTTGGTAATATTTTTTACCAAATATTTTAATTTGTTCATTATATTGCAGATACACACAAAAAAAAATCGAGGTAATATTACCTAAAAACATGGTATAACTTTATCTAAGTGCCAAGATAACATAGAGCCTACAAAGTTTTTAGACAATATTACAAAAAAGCCAAGGTGATTTTTGAAAAATGATATGTTCGAAAAATTAACTATGCTTTTAGGAAATATTCCTAGTAAACTTTGTAAACATTACAAAGTTTATCAAAGTAAATATTTATACATAAACTTTGGTAGTTTATCTATTTTATTTTGTTAATAAGCAAATTATTAATAATTCCACACTCAAATAAAAAAAATAATTGATTTTATTATGTTTTTATTTGTAAAAAAATATTTTATTTCAATTGTGAATTACAATTGTTGTTTATATTTAAAGAATATTCTGAGACACTTTTTCTACAGAAATAGTCCCAGATACTGAGACTTTTTTCTATAGAAAATATCTCAGATACTAAGACATTTTTTCTATAGAAAAAATCTCAGATACTGAGCCATTTTTTTCTTTAGAAAAAAATCTCTGGTACTAAGACATTTTTTTATAGAAAAATTATCAGATTCTGTGACATTTTTTCTATAGAAAAAATCTCAGATTATGTGGCATTCTCAGATTCTGAGACATTTTTCCTATAGAAAAAGTCTCAGATTCTGAGACATTTTCTATAGGAACAATGTCTCAGAATCTTAGACTTTTTCTATAGGAGAGTCTCAGAATCTGAGACTATTTCTATAGGAAAAATGTCTCAGAATCTTAGACTTTTTCTATAGGAGAGTCTCAGAATCTGAGACTATTTCTATAGGAAAAATGTCTCAGAATCTTAGACTTTTTCTATTAGAAAAATGTCTCAGAGTCTGAGACTTTTTCTATTAGAAAAATGTCTTAGAATCTGAGACTTTTTCTATAGGAAAAATGTCTTAGAATCTGAGACTTTTTCTATACGAAAAATGTCTCAGAATCTGAGACTCTTCTCAGAATCTGAGACTTTTTCTATAGGAAAAAATGTCTCAGAATCTGAGACTTTTTCTATAGGAAAAATGTCTCAGAATCTGAGACTTTTTCTATAGGAAAAATGTCTCAGAATCTGAGACTTTTTCTACAGGAAAAATGTCTCAGAATCTGAGACTTTTTCTATAGGGAAAATGTCTCAGAATCTGAGACTTTTTCTATAGGAAAAATGTCTCAGAATCTGAGACTTTTTCTATAGGAAAAATGTCTCAGAATCTGAGACTTTTTCTATAGGAAAAATGTCTCAGAATCTGAGACTTTTTCAATAGGAAAAATGTCTCAGAATCTGAGACTTTTTCTATAGGAAAAATGTTTCAGAATCTGAGACTTTTTCAATAGGAAAAATGTCTCAGAATCTGAGACTTTTTCAATAGGAAAAATGTCTCAGAATCTGAGACTTTTTCAATAGGAAAAATGTCTCAGAATCTGAGACTTTTTCTATAGGAAAAATGCCTGAAAATCTGAGACATTTTTGTATAGGAAAAATGTCTCAGAATTTTTTCATAGAAAGTCTCAGAAAAAAGTCTCAGATTCTGAGACATTTTTCCTATAGAAAAAGTCTTAGATTTTGAGACATTTTTCCTATAGAAAAAGTCTCAGATTCTAAGACATTTTTCCTATAGAAGAAGTCTCAGATTCTGAGACATTTTTCCTATAGAAAAAGTCTCAGATTTTGAGACACTTTTCCTACAGAAAAAGTCTCAAACTCTGCGACATTTTTCCTATAGAAAAAGTCACAGCTTCTGAGACATTTTTTCCATAGAAAAAGTCTCAGATTCTGAGACATTTTTCCTATAGAAAAAGTCTCAGATTTTGAGACATGTCTCCTACAGAAAAAGTCTCAGATTCTGAGACATTTTTCCTATAGAAAGTCTCAGATTCTGAGACATTTTTCCTATAGAAAAAGTCTCAGATTCAGAGACATTTTTTCTATAGAAAAAGTCTCAGATTCTGAGACATTTTTCCTATAGAAAAAGTCTCAGATTCTGAGACATTTTTCCTATAGAAAAAGTCTCAAATTCTGAGACATTTTTCCTATAGAAAAAGTCTCAGATTCTGAGACATTTTTCCTATAGAAAAAGTCTCAGATTCTGAGACATTTTTCCTATAGAAAAAGTCTCAGATTCTGAGACATTTTTCCTATAGAAAAAGTCTCAGATTTTGAGACATTTTTCCTATAGAAAAAGTTTCAGATTCTGAGACATTTTTCCTTAAGAAAAAGTCTTAGATTCTGAGACATTTTTCCTATAGAAAAAGTCTCAGATTCTGAGACATTTTTCCTATAGAAAAAGTCTTAGATTCTGAGACATTTTTCCTATAGAAAAAGTCTTAGATTCTGAGACATTTTTCCTATAGAAAAAGTCTCAGATTCTGAGACATTTTTCCTATAGAAAAAGTCTCAGATTCTGAGACATTTTTCCTATAGAAAAAGTCTCAGATTCTGAGACATTTTTCCTATAGAAAAAGTCTCAGATTCTGAGACATTTTTCCTATAGAAAAAGTCTCAGATTCTGAGACATTTTTCCTATAGAAAAAGTCTCAGATTCTGAGACATTTTTCCTATAGAAAAAGTCTCAGATTCTGAGACATTTTTCCTATAGAAAAAGTCTCAGATTCTGAGACATTTTTCCTATAGAAAAAGTCTCAGATTCTGAGACATTTTTCCTATAGAAAAAGTCTCAGATTCTGAGACATTTTTCCTATAGAAAAAGTCTCAGATTCTGAGACATTTTTCCTATAGAAAAAGTCTCAGATTCTGAGACATTTGTCATATAGAAAAAGTGTCAGATTCTGAAACAGTTTTCCTATAGAAAAAGCCTCAGATTGAGAAACATTTTTCCAATAGGAAAAGTCTCAGGTTCTGATAATAAAAATACTATATTACAATATTACGCTGGTCCGTGGTGCACCTTGTGACGTGGATTGTGTTATAAATATAATCGTCTGGTTTGTTTGCCGATGACTCATTCAAAGCGTTAGTACAGCTTGAAATGCGACGAACCAGTTAGTTCCTGTTACTGCTCATTTCTATAAAGAATGAAAAACACAACATTAACAACTAAATTAGTTCTTAATTTTAATTTCGTAATCACTTACCGCGTTGAGATATCAATGTGACAACGATATAAATTAAGGAATGTTGGGCTCATCAGTATGTGCAGTGAAGATGAAACCACTGAGTATCTTCATTATTATTGTTTTTTATATTTATTTGTATTAATAAATATTACTACTATTACAATTTATGTATGTATGTACAATATTTTTTAATTAAATTTTTTTACAACGAAAATTCAAAATGACACTAAAAAACAAAAAAAACTAAATTCGAAATTTTATCTATTTTCCTTTGTAAATCTTACATGGTTAATTGTTGAAATTGTAAAGTAAAATTATACTGGTGGCATAGGTAATAAATCGTGGCTTTTAAGTTTCATACAAAAAAAATTCACCTAAGCCAGCCTAGATAACATTACCTCGACTTTTTTTTTCTGTGTAAACCTTCGGAGGATTAATTAAAGTGGAGAAAATCAAAATTTTATATAAGGAAAATAACAATATGGGAAAGGCGAACAGGACAAAAAAAGATAAAACGATGGTTTCAATTTTTTTAATAAAAAAGTGTGATATTAATGTAATGTTTTATCCATTTTTTAAATACACATTGTTGTAAATATTTAATGTATAAATTAAGTTGAATTCCTAATAAAATGTTCAAAATGCATTTACAAGCTTGAATTTATTAAAACAAAAACAAAGAATTCATAAAAATAGAATGACAAAAAATTTCGTTCAGTTAGTGCTAACTGAGAAGCAAATTTATTACAATTTAACTAACAAGGTCGTTGGCAGTAACTGGAAACTCAGTTAAATTGTAAGCTTTCAAAAAAATTAGTTACTTTCTACTTATTTTATTAACTGGGGCTCAGTTAGGTGTATTTTAACTGGGAATTAGTTAAAAAATTAGTCGCCAGTAACTCGGAAATTTTTTGGGTGTAATACTTCCTGGAAATTGTTTTTATTATTCGATTAATCGGGGCTGCTCTGACGAAAACACCTAAGTGCATTAAAATTTGTGTAAAGAAACTTCAAATATTCATCCTTATTTCTAAATACACCCAAAAAAATAACTAGTGTTAAACAGTCTAATGTGACTTAGGTAAATTTTTTTTTATATTGAGTTCAAGAAATTGCTCAAGTTTTAACTAAATTGTATATGACATTTATTTTGTAAAAAAGCATTGTTTACAATATTAAATTTAACATACACAAACTTGAATCTTTTACCTAAGTTTTTTTTATAAATATAAATAAATTTAATTCGATAAAGTCGACATATTAATGCCACATTGTAAACAACACATTAGAGGTATTCAGAGTCTTGCTTGCCAGCCCTGGCACTGGTGGTAAAAGAGCACTTTTCAAAATTACTTTTCAAAATACATGTATTTTTTGAAAGAAGTACTCTTTTGCTACATTGCCAGGGCTGGCAACAAGACTCTGAATACCTCTATTGAAAACAAATTGTCTTTAATTTTTTATAAAATATATGTATTTATGAGGAACTAATTTATTTAATTAATTAAAAAGGTAAGCAAAAATAATGAGTTTATATATTTGATAAACGTATATTAACCAAAATATTAACTTTCAGTTGCAGACGGTGGTGGTTTATCCAAACATTTGCGGCATCCGCCACGCAACTTGTAAAAATACATTACTTGGCTGTTTAAATTTTAAGGAACGCCATAAAAAACATAAAACAATTGGTCTCCGGTTCGCAGTGTGGGTTCAATAGTAGACACAAAAGCAGATCCAGAAAATGACTTGAGGTTTTTGATTGCAGATTCCAGTTAGTGATAATTCAGCATCTACAGAAAAAAAATCTTTAGAAAAATAGTCTCACAATATGGTACTTTCTATAGAACAATTGTCTCAGAATATGAAAATTGTTCTAAAGAAAAATTGTCTTAGAATCTATGATTTTTTCTATTGAAAAATTGTATCAGAACCTGAGACTTTTTTCTGTAGAAAAATTGTCACAGAATCTAAAATTTGTTCTATAGAAAAATTGTGTCAGAATCTGAGTTTTTTTTCTATAGGAAAATTGTTTAAGAATTTACGACTTTTTTTATAGAAAAATTGTCTCAAAATGCAAGACTTTTTCTATAGAAAAAATTTCTCAGAAATAGAGAATTTTTCTATAGAAAAAAATTCTAAGAATTACAGAATTTTTTCAATAGTAAATTTCTGAAAGACAATTTTTCTTTAGAAAATTTTTTGAAAGACAATTTTTTTATAAAAAAATTTTTAAGCAATATTTCCATAGAAAATATCTCTAAAAAAAATTTTGGTATAAAAATTTCTCAAGGACAATTTTTCTATAGAAAATTTCTGAAAGACAATTCTTCTATAGAAAATTTCTTAAAGACAAGTTTTCTATAAAAAATTTTTAAATACAATTTTTTATAAAAAATTTCTCATACATTTTTTCTATAGAAAATATGTATTAAGACAATTTTTCTTTAAAAATTTCTCAAAGTCAATTTTTCCATAGAAAATTTCTTAAAGACAATTTTTCTCTAGAAATGTCTGAAAGACAATTTTTCTATAGATACTTTCTAAAAAAAAACAAAAAAATATCTAAAGAAAAGTTGTTTTTACGAAATTTTTTACAGAATAATTTTCTATAGAAAAACTGTCTTTTCTATAGAAAAATTATCTTTAAGAAATTTTCTTTACAAAAATTGTCTTTGAAAAAGTTTCTATTAAAAATTGTCTTTCAAAAATTTTCTATAGAAAAAAATGCCTTTAAGACATTTTCTATAGAAAAATTGTATTTGAAAAATTTTCTATTTAAAAATGACTTCAAGACATTTTCTATAGAAAAATTGTATTTGAAAAATTTTCTATTTAAAAATTGTCTTTGACAAAGTTTTTATAGAAAATTTGTCTTTAAGAAATTTTCTATAGAAAAATTGTCTTTCAGAAATTTTCTATAGAAAAATTGACTTTCAGAAATGTTCTATAGAAAAATTGTCCTTGAGAAATTTTCTATAAAAAATTTTCTATAAACAATTGTCTTTGAGAAATTTTTTATGAAAATTTTTTAAAAAATTTTCTACAGAAAAATTTTCTTTTAGAAATTTTCTCTGAAAACCTGTCTTTCAGAAATTTTCTATAGAAAAATTTTCTTTCAGAAATTTTCTGTAAAAAAAATGTCTCTCAGAAAAATTTTTTTTTTAGAAATTTTCTATAGAAAACCTGTCTTTTAGAAATTTTATATAGAAAAATTGTTTTTCAGAAATTTTCTGCAGAAAAATTGTTTCAGCAATTTTCTATAAAAAATTGTCTTTAAGAAAGTTTCTATAGAATTTTTTTTTTTTAATTTCTATTAAAAAATTATCTTTGAGAAGTTTTCTATATAAAAATTATATTTGGGAAATTTTCTATAGAAAAATTATCTTTAAAAAATTTTCTATTGAAGAATTGTCTTTGAGAAATTTTCTGTAGAAAAATTGTCCTTGGGAATTGTCTTTGAGAATTTTTCTATGGAAAATTATTTTTCAAAAATATTCTCTAGAAAAATTTCTCTCAGAAATTTTTATAGAAATATTGTCTAAGAAATTTTCTATAGAATAATTGTCTTTGAGAATTTTTCTATGAAAATTGCCTTTTAGAAGTATTCTATGGAAAAATTGTGTTTGAGAAAGTTTCCATAGAAAGATTGTCTTTCAGAAATTTTCTACAGAAAACCTGTCTTTCAGAAATTTTATATAGAAAAACTGTCTTTGAAAAAGTTTCTGTAGAAAAATTGTCTTTGAGAAATATTTTATAGAAAAATTGTCTTTGAGAAATATTCTATAGAAAAATTGTCTTTCAGAAACTTTCTATAGAAAAATTGTTGTTCAAAAATTTTCTATAGAAAAATTAACTTTCAAAATTTTTTTTAGAAAAATTGTTTTTCAGAAATTTTCTATAGAAAAATTGCCTTCCAGAAATTTTCTATCGAAAAATTTTCTATAGAAGAATTGTCTTTCAGAAAATTTCTACAGAAAAATTGCCTTTCAGAAATTTTCTATGAAAAATTATCTTTGTGAAATTTTCTATAGAAAAATTATCTTTTTTAATTGGTTTAAAACCAATTTTCTATAGAAAAATTAGTTTTAAAACATTTTCTATTAAAGAATTGTCTTTGAGGAATTTTCTGTAGAATAATTGTCTTTGGGAAATTTTCTATAGAAAAATTATCTTTAAAAAATTTTCTATTAAAGAATTATCTTTGAGAAATTTTTTATAGAAAAATTGTCTTTAAGAAATTTTTTATAGAATTTTTTTTTTAAAATTGGCTTGAAAAAGTTTTCTATAGAAAAATTGTCGTCAAAAACTTTCTATAGAAAAATTATCTTTCAAAAATTTTCTATAGAAAAATTGTCAACCAGAAATTTTCTATCGAAAAATTTTCTTTCAGAAATTTTCTATAGAAAAATTGGCGTTCAGAAAGTTTCTATAGAAAAACTGTCTTTCAGGAGTTTGCTACAGAAGAATTGTCTTTGAGAAAATTTCTATAGAAAATTTTACTTTAAGAAATTTTCTATAGGAGTATTTTCTTTCAGAAATTTTCTGTAGAAAAATTATTTCTCAGAAATTTTCTATAAAAAAATTGTCTTTGGAAATTTTCTATAGAAAAATTGTCTATTAAAAATTTTCTATAGAAGAATTGTCTTTGAGAAATTTTTTAAAAAAATTGTCTGTTAAAAATTTTCTATAGTAAATCTGTCTTTTAGAAATTTTTTATAGAAAAATAGTCTTTCAGAAATTTTCTATAGAAGAATTGTCTTTCAGAAAGTTTCTATAGAAAAATTGTCTGTCAGGAATTTTCTAAAGAAGAATTGTCTTTTTATTTCTATAGAAAAATTGTCTTTGAGAAAGTTTCTATAGAAAAAATTAGTTGTCACTGATCATGCTAAGTATGTATTTTAAGCTTGTTAGAATTTATATTTTATTATAAAATTGTCCTTTATATTAAAAAAATATTAAAAATAAATGTAATTAAAATTTATAATATTGAGCATTTTGTATGGAAAGGGATATATAAAACTTTTAAATCAACCTAAAAAAAATACGTTATTTGACCAATCAAACTGTACCATTTATTTAAATATAGTGGCTAAATAAACAAAATTAAAATTGAAATAATGCTTAAATGCATTTTGTAAGTTTACCTAAGTTGATTCGGGTAATATGCAAAGAAACTTTTCAAGTTGGATTCCTGCGAAAAATCTTAGGTAAATTATACCCTAAAATTAAATAATTTCACAATTGTTTTTTTTTGGGTGTACGCGCATCACTTCGACGTCGAATGAGTTTCACTTTCGACGACCGAGTTTCACCACATTCTACAATACTTCAGTGGTATCGGTGAAGGAATATCGATTAATTTTTGTCATCACTAGCAAAACACAAAAAAACAAAACATATATGTCATTCATCGACAACAGTCATAGTGTTCTTTTTCTTCAAGTTTTCTTTCTGCATTCGTTGTTGTTTTTTTTTTAAACGCGAATAACGGTGCATTAAATTTATGTGTTTAAAAAAATTTTGAGACAGAGACTCTTTTTATATACTTTAATTTTTTTTGTTGCTTTTTTCCTCGTGGTACCGGTTAAAAAGAAACGAAAAATTGATAAATTTATTACTTTTTCATTTTAAATAAATGAAAAATATCGCTAACACTTTGTGTTTAGCAAAAACGTTTGTTGATGGAAGGAAATGAGGGGTGCCTTCCAGGCACCTCATCCAAAAGACACCTTGAAGGTGACGCAAAAGAACTTGATCCAAAAACGCTCAAAACCAATGAAGGCATTCCATTAAGGTATGTCGATCCAAATCAGTCATCTCAATCATCTATAGATATGGATAGCCTGTCTAGTCAAGACCCAACAATTAATCCAACCAAAAATCCCACTTTTGAGAATTTTGAAACCGAAGCAAACGGCCCAAATTCCACATCAACCAGCAATGGGAAAAATAATCCATCAAACGATGAGGTCAGTGGGACCAACGCCAATGCCCCGGGTCCTAGCGGCAGTGGTAAAATTGGCCAAGTCCCTGCTGATTTAAGTGATAAATCATCTGAATACTCAGATGTTATAAATTGGTACCCCGAGTCCCACACGGGTCCCTACAATGTGCTCGTTAAATCGGAAGAAAAACTGTCCAATTCAAGGAAAAATATTGAGATGTTTCTCCATGAGAAATTTAAAACAAACAACATTATCGCTAAAGCCATTATAAAGGAAGTCGGGTTTAACCTTTATAGATTGACTTTCACATCTGCCGAAGAAGCCAACGTTTTTGTTTTAAACAAAAATCTAAAAACAATCAAACTAAAGGCGTTTATTCCGGATAGATTTATCCAAAGATACTGCATCATTAAAAATGTGCCCATTTCTTTCTCAAATAAAGAGATCGAAGAAGAAATTGAGGATAACAACGGACTCGATGTCATATCTGTTTACAGATTCAATCGACAAATTGAGGAAGGTAAAATTTTTCCCACTAACACTGTTAAAATTGGACTTGGTTCCATTTCGTTTCCAAGGACACTAAGAATGTTCAATACAGTTGTTAACGTTGAAGTCTACGTTCCACCTTTGCGCCAATGCAAAAACTGTGGACGCCTAGGCCATATAGCTAAGAGGTGCAGATCCAAGAAACGCTGCTTGGACTGCGGAAAGGAAATTTTATGTGAAGATGAAAAATGTAATCAGCAACAAAAATGCAAATCGTGCAATGAAACGACAAAATGCACTCCTAATTGTGATGATCCCAAATGCATTAATTGTAATTCAAAAGATCATGTTTCATCAGATACACGTAAGTGCCCAACCTGGAAAAAAGAAAAGGAGATCAGAGAAGTCATGGCGCTCTCTAATCTAGCCCGAAAAGAAGTTATCCAAAAATACTCTCTCAACACAAACTACTATGAAATTTTGGATGATAATGAATACCAAGTAAATTTTCCGTCTTTAAAAACCAGACACTCACAAAATATTAGAAACAATGACGAAGAAATAAACAGGAGAGTAACCCGCATTAAATACAGTAAAGTTGCTGCGGCTCGTCCAAGAAATAATCTGTCTACAATTCAGCCTACGACAATTGTCCCTGTTGCACCTGTTTACAACTATCCGAAACATTTTAAAGTTTCGGAGTTTGAAAAAGTAATGAGCAACTTTGTATTGCAAATGTCAACCCTTCTCTCCCAAGTAAACCCAAATGATGGTCATAACCTCGTAGAAAATCTTAAAAATACAATTTCAAAAATCCAAATAAGTAGTCAAGTAGATTCAAACTTACCTGATCCACCAGGAGTTCACTCTCAGAAATGAAAAACAAATGGCTAAAATGGCAGGAAAACTAAAAATTTTACTTCCAAAATTTAAAAATTTTCAAAAAATTAAAAAAAAAAAACAACAACAAAAAAGAAAAAATATCTTGTTTTAAAAAAACAAAAACAATAAAAAAGTTTTTTTTTCTATTCAAATTACATTACAAATTAAATTCTTCAAAAATCTACAACATTTTGTGCATCCATCCAACAACTATTTTTTTTTCTCCTTGTGTTCTTAAAAAAATAGCAAAATTCAAAAGATTCAATATTTTTTTTCTACAATCTTAATGGTACGTCTTCTTCAATATAATATTCAGAGCCTTTCCAAAAACAAAAATATTCTTGAACACTACCTCAATAAATATGACATCGATATATGTGTACTTAGTGAAATCTTCGACTTTGACGACAATCAAACCTTCTCCGGATTAATAAACTACAACATTTATATGAAAAAACGAAACAACAACAATTATGGCGGAGTTGCTTGCATTTTCAAAAAATCAATAAAAGTCAAAAAAGTTCCTTTTTCATCAACCTGCGAAATCCTTGTATATCAAACACTCAACCTCTCAAGTAACTTTACGGTTGCTTCGGTATACTTTCCCAGAACAGTTTCAATGGGAAGCTTCAAATCTGAAATACAAAAGCTAGTTGATCTACTCGAAACAAAAAACAACTCATTACTCTGTGGTGATTTTAATGCCAGATCCAATGTATATGGTGACTCCATTAACTGCAATCGTGGAAACGCACTGAAAACAATCATGAATGCTTCCAGTTTATCCTGCCTAAATGACAGTAACATAACTTTCAAAAAATCATTGACCAATCCACTCTGTAGAGGATCTGTCCTGGACCTCACTTTTTCAAACTCTGCGCTCACCATCAACTGGAATGTAGTTCAAAACACAATTGGAGGCAGCCATCATTTCCCGATCCATGTTAACATCGAAGAATCCAGAATGTTAGACTCTGTTTTCCTATCAAAAAACAAACTCTTAAATAATGTCAGTCAGCTAAGCCTTCTGCCAAATTTTGATTTCATTGAATCTTCTGTCGCTAATATCATACAAGACTCAAAAATTAAAATTAATGCTAACTCCAGGAGAACTCCAAAGGGATGGTGGAATGAAAATGTCGAAAAACTCTTTCGTTTAAAAACAGCTGCTCAAAAGTCTTTCAACCTACTCAAAAATGATGATAATGCGATAGCACTCTCTGCTGCAATTAAAAATTTTGCAAAAGGTGTTCGATCAGCCAAAAAAAAATCATTTGCAACAAAAATAGAACAAGTAAATCAAGTATCAAACACCAAGGAACTCTTCAAATTTGTTAATGCCTGCAAATCTTCGGGATCCCGCACTTTTGCCACAAAATGGAACAACGAGAACGACATGCCATTTCTCCAGCACATTAAAAATCAGGTCCCAGAAAACTCTTCCATTCCGGTACAAATTTCCAACTACATACCTGATGAAATCTTCACTTTTAACGACTTTGAACACATCTTGAGTCAGAAATCCAAATCGTCAGCAGCAGGAACTGATGGAGTTACTTATGAAATGGTAAGAAATTTATCAAACTTAGCAAAACACACACTCAAAAAAGTATGTCGGTAAAATCTACTACAAAAGACAGTTGTTTTGACTACATTTTGTCGTTGAAAAGGCGTCCACTACATAAACGGTAAAAACAACTGAACATGTTGTTGTTTTTAACTATTGATTTTCAACTACAAAATGTAGTAAAAACTACTACAAAACTGTTTAATACAGTTGTTTTTTCTACAATTGCCTGAAATTTTATTTAAAAAATTTCTTAAACGTTTAAATGATTGATATTTATTTATTTCAAAAGCAATACATTTCAGTTGGTTGTATAGAATTTCGACATGATGACAATTTTTTGATGTATTTATCTGGAATTATAGAAGAAAAAAATTATATTAATAAAATGTTAAACAAAATAAATTGATTGTATTTACCTTTGTTTTTTTAATAGTTCATTTCAAATTTTCACCGCTACTGATCAAAATTTGTCTGGAATAAAAAAAAACGAAATGCTTTGGCAAAATTGATTTATAAAAAAAAAGAATTAATTTGAAATGTTTCAAAAAAGTATGTACCTGCTCTGTTGTGTATACAAAGAAAAGAAAGATGGCGCGCTCATAAGAAAACAAAACACTGCACACATTTTATTTTGTTTTTTTCCGATTGGTTTTTACGCACGCTTATGTGAGCGCTATATTATACACACTTGTTATCTCATTTATCCACTTATTTTCTTTCGCTCAAGAATATTTTTCCAAAAACATATTTTTTGTTATAATTAAATTTAATAAATTGTAATTTAATTTATTTAGATATTATTTATTTGGTATAAAAATAATTCCTTCCGCATCCCGCACGACCAACTCGCTCGACACATTCGTTTGCAATAAAAATTTCTAGAAAAAAACGAGTTTTAGAAAAAAAACTAAAAACAACTACATAAATCAACTATTGCTACAGTGTAGTATATTTTTTGTAGTTATTTTTTGAAACTACTACAAAAAAAGTTGTTTGAGATTTTTTCATACAAAAACGACCGAAATTGTAGTTAAAAACAACAGCTACTACTTACTACACAAACGACCGTCATGTAGTAACTGCAATAATTTTCTGAGTGCAATCTTTTATTGGCTATGAATACAACTTGGTTGAAAGGTCAAATTAGGGATTCATGGCGATCCATACGCATTGTACCTATACATAAAAAAAAACAAAGACCCTGAAAACATTACACTCAAAAAATTATGTTAGTAAAATTAACTGAAAATGTCAGTTAAAATAACTACTATGTTAGTTGTTTTGGGGTCAACTACTTTTTCAGTTAAATCAACTAACAATGTAAGTTATTTTAACTGACAAAAAACAACTGACTTATGTAGTAAAAACTACTTACATTTGTAGTCAAACCGACTAATATGTAGTAAAAATAAAATAATCAATTTAATATTTTTTTTTTTTTAATTTTCAAAAAAAAAAAATTGAAGACCAAATTTTTTCCAAGTTTTTTTTTTGAAAAAGTTGTGAAAAATAAAAAAAAAAACAAAATTTATTTTTATTTTTTGGATTTTTTTTTTAATTTTTCAGAAAAAAAATTGAGGACAACATTTTTTCCAAGTTTTTTTTTTTTTTTTTAAAAAAGTTGTGAAATATAAAAAAAAAACAAAAATTAATTTTTTGGAAAAAAAAACTTTGAAAATTTTTGAGAGATAAAAAAAAAAAATAAATTTACTACTTTAAATAACTGTTACTACATTACAGCACTTTTTTGTTAGTTATTCAAAAAAACGACTTTAAATAACTAACAGAAATAGTTGTTTGATATTTTTCATGCAAAAACAACTGACTTTGTAGTTGAAAACAACTAACTACTGTAAAATATACAAACAACTTACATGTAGTAACTTACATAATTTTCTGAGTGTACCAGCTTCCGCCCTATCGCACTCATCTCAGTATTTCTAAAAATCATAAATCTTATGTTGAAAGATAGGCTAACTTCATTTATGGATAAAGAGAATATTCTACCTCAAAGGTCTTATGCCTACAGAAAACATCGCTCTGCATCTTCGTGCATAAATGATCTTCTTCACACAATTAGCGTCGTTAAAGAACAAAATCAAAAGGTAACCTTAGTCTCCCTAGATATTTCGAGAGCATACGATTGTGTTAGTTTGAAAAAATTATGCTCATTACTTCTTAGCCTTTCATTTCCATCTCATTGGGTTATGTGGATGATGAATTTCTTGAGTCATCGCACACTCTCCTTAGGAAAAAGCCAAATTGATATTTTTAATGGACTTCCCCAGGGAAGTTGTTTGAGCCCATTGCTTTTCAACATCTACACACTTCAACTCCACACGATAGCTGACGAAAATACCCATGTCTTCCAGTTCGCTGATGACTTTATGATTCTGTCGATTCATAAAGACTTCAATCAATCATCTCATACACTCCAACAAAAAATCAGTCTCTTTCACAAAATAACAAAAGATTTAAATTTAGAAATCAATCCAGAAAAAACCGTGGCAATGTATGTCGCCAAAGGTGGTCGAAAAGAAGTCGACGTTTCAATCAACAACATTAAAATAAAAAATGTAAAGTCTCTAAAGTTTTTAGGAAGGAACATCAAAAATAGTCTTTCAATGAAAGAGCACTATGACAAAGTCCTAAAAGAAACAACCTCTGCAAAAAATGCTATAAACATGCTTACACCACTCAGAGGAGGACTAAAACCTGATGTAGCAATAAATATTACAAAATCTCTGGTATTTTCCAAAACTGAATATGCCCGCTCCTCCATGGCACATGCACCACGATATATTGACAATCGAATTATGACATTTCAAAATCAAATGCTTCGCAGATGCCTTGGTCTCTGTCCATCAACACCAGTTCATTTAATTTATGCTCTCGCTCTCGTTCTTCCACCAAAGCAAAGAGCTTGTTATCTAGCTGCTAAAGAGCTAATCAAACTAAAACTCTTTAATCCAATTCTCTATAACCATATTTCAAACAATCCTACCTTCAAATCCAGCCTTGGTGCAATTTACAACCGTTTTAAAAATATCTTTGATAACACATGTGTTGACGTGACATCAGCGTCCTCCAAAAAAACAACAATTATATTGGAGTTATCTTCTCTCAAAAAAAGCGAATCTCCACCAGAAGTCTTCAAATCGTTCTACAATGAAAAATTTCAACAACTCAAGAGTGAAGGCTTTGCCATCCTCGCTCCTGATGCTTCCATCCAAACCAACAGTACTGGATGCGCCGTGTGCAACATTTCTTGCGGTGATAATCTTCTTTTTAAAATTTCCAACCAGGTCTCATCTCTAACTGGTGAGCTCTATGCCATAGAAAAGGCTGTAGATTATGTCATTGAAAATGGCTTTGCAAAGCCGCAATATTCACCGACAGCAAAAATGCTTGTATTCTCTTAAAGAAAAACTCTTCACATAACTTCCTGGTCTCAAGGATTCTTGCTAAAATTGAAGCTTCGCTCGTACGAGCCACAGAAATCATCTGGACCCCGGCTCATATTGGATTATCATTTAATGAACTTGCAGATCGTAATGCCAAACTCGCTGCATCTAATGGTATGGAAATTGTACCTCAACTATCCATCAAAGACGCTTTCGCTAAAATTTATAAACATCTCTGGGACGAATGGAACGAAAATTACATGCTTATATCTCAACAATCAGGAAGAAATTTTTTTAATTTATACCCAAATCTACCAAAAGAACACTGGTTTAAAAGCCACAATCTATCATCGAATGAAATAAAATTAATCAACAGATTGCTAGTCGGACACACCTTCAACAAGCCATATCTGACGATGATTGGAGCCGAATCTTCCAACTTATGTGACAGCTGTAACACCATAGAGAGTGATAACCATATAATTTTCTCCTGTTCAAAATACTCACAACTGAGACCAGACTTTAACTTCTTTCAAAAATTTACCAACATTCAAGAAGTATTGGATACTAAGAATCCCAAAATATACAAACAACTTTTAAACTTTATTTCAAAATGCGATTTAAAAATCTAACGTCGATAAAAGAAAATTCTAGAATTTTTAATGATTTGGGTAAAAAAAACACAATTTTCTATAAAAACGCGCCAAAAAAGATGTCGAACAAAAATGTATGAATCTGGCGTCGACGACGAATTGAGGAATACGTCGAATGTCGACGATGACGAAAAAAACATATGTTTTTCGTCTGTATCATCTCCAACGTATTCAGGAATACCAAAAATTACATTCGTCGCGTTTTAAACGCGTTTATGACAACAGGAATAGCCCCGATTAGCTTAATTGTGAACTTTTGGATTGATGTTTATAAGTTAACTTAATACAAATTGGACATTTGCAATATTATTTACATACAGACGACGCAATATTATGTACAATATTCAATTATATTGATGGTGTATTCTACATAATATTGCGTCGTCTGTAGGTACCCTAAGCACCGCAAAAGGCCAAGATTAATCATATTCGTGAACATCCTAAACAAATTTACAAAATCACATACATATGTAGATGTTTTCGTCGGAGCAGCGACGATTTTTTATTTTATTTCTATAATAGTAAAAATGTTTTTTTTTAAATTTTGTGAACCGTAAACGGACCTTTTTGTTTGTTGGGATCGTTAAAAAAGTCTGATTCCGGCGCCATCGCTTGTAAATGTAATGGGAAAAGTAATTCGAATCATAATTAGTTATAACCAGGGAAACCAAAAATATGCTCTAAAAAACACGTTTTATGTGCTTAAAAAATGCCCTTAAAAACGGAAAATATGCTCTAAAAACAGTAAAAATATGCTCTTAAAAAAAATTATGTCCCCTTTTTTGCGGTGTTTTTTACAATTTGGTTAGAGAGTCGAACCAAAAAATACCGTTATGTGGGGTAGTTAGAGGGTTAATATGTTTAGCAAAAATATTTGCCTTAATATTTTCTACAAAGTTGCTGAATGTACTATACACTCATTGTCAGATCTAAAGAAAACATAGTTTCATATACCGATACAAGAACAGGCCAAAGGGGAATCAATCGTCAAAACCCCGTAATTTTGGAAAAAGTTTGAAATTGGTGTTCAATGTATTTTTTTTCTGGCAGAGTTACCAGACATTTCAAACTGACAAGAAAACCAAACCAAAACAAACATTTCAATACACAAAAATGTAAAAATTTTAAAAATAAGTATTGTACACCCAAAAAATTTTGTAGTTGTGTAGTTAAGGATTTCTATAGTTGAAATAAAAATAATTTCAAATAACTATTGTAATCGCTACCAACTATTAACTTCGTTAAAAATAATTATTTTTAGTTACCCTGTTTTTTAATTTTCTTTTCATTTGATATTGACAATCAGAAATTAAAAAAAAAACTGCCAAACGAAAATTAATTCCTTTTAAATTTTATGTATGTAATTTTTGTATTATTAAACAAATTTGCAAAAGTCAAACAATCTAGATGTTTCACGATATAACTGGTAAGTTCTAAATGCGTAATATGTTAAATAAATTATTGAAGGTGTTTGTTTACAGAAATATGGCGAATGCAGATGAATCTCGGAAGACTCAAAGCAGCAACAAAGAAAAATTAAAAATTGGAAGCGAAAAATTCTGTAGATCGGGGGCAGAGAAAAATTCAGTGGACTTTTGTTTATTAACCAGATAATTTGCCGCTTCAAGATTTTTAATCCATTTTAGTAAAATCTTGGAACTTCAGAAATTCTTTCTATAGATCAAATGTCGCAGAATCCAATAATTTGTCTACAAAAAAAAGCACAGATTGTAAAATTATTTCGAATGAACAATAAGTCAAAATCTGATAATTTTTCTATGTAGAATGTTAACAGATTCTAAAATTTTTTTCTATAGAAAAGTTCTCCAATTCTAAGACATTTTTTCTCAAATTCTGAGATATATTTTTTCTATAAAAAAATTATCGCATTCTAAAACATTTTTTCTATAGAAAAATTTTCAGATTCTGAGACATTTTTTCTATAGAAAAATTCTCAGATTCTGAGACATTTTTTCTGCAGAAAAATTCTCAGATTCTGAGACATTTTTTCTTTAGAAAAATTCTCAGATTCTGAGACATTTTTTCTTTAGAAAAATTCTCAGATTCTGAGACATTTTTTCTATAGAAAAATTCTCAGATTCTGAGACATTTTTTCTATAGAAAAAGTCTCAGATTCTGAGACATTTTTTCTATAGAAAAAGTCTCAGATTCTGAGACATTTGTTCTATAGAAAAATTCTCTGATTCTGAGATATTTTTTCAATAGAAAAATTCTCAGACTCTGAGACATTTTTTCTTTAAAAAAATTATCAGATATTTTTTTCTATAGAAAAATTCTCAGATTCTGATACATTTTTCTAAGGAAAAACTCTGATTCTGAGACATTTTTTCTATAGAAAAGTTCTCAGATTTTGAAACACTTTTTCTTTAGAAAAATTCAGATTCTAAGACATTTTGTCTATCAAAAAATTCTCAGATTCTGAGACAATTTTTCTATAGAAAAATTCTCAGATTCTGAGACATTTTTTTTATAGAAAAATTCTGAGATTCTGAGATATTTTTTCTATAGAACAATTCTCAGATTCTGAGACTTTTTTTCTATAGAAAAATTCTCAGATTCTGAGACATTTTTTCAATAGAAAAATTCTAAGATTCTAAAACATTTTTTCTATAGAAAAATTCTCAGATTCTGAGACATTTTTTCTATAGAAAAATTCTCAGATTCTGAGACATTTTTTCTGCAGAAAAATTCTCAGATTCTGAGACATTTTTTCTTTAGAAAAATTCTCAGATTCTGAGACATTTTTTCTATAGAAAAATTCTCAGATTCTGAGACATTTTTACTATAGAAAAATTCTCAGATTCTGAGACATTTTTTCTATTGAAAAATTCTCAGATTCTGTGACATTTTTTCAATAGAAAAATTCTCAGATTCTGTGACTTTTTTTCTATAGAAAAATTCTCAGATTCTGAGATTCTCAGATTCTGAGACATTTTCTCTATAGAAAAATTCTCAGATTCTGAGACATTTTTTCAATAGAAAAATTTTCAGATTTTGAGACTTTTTTTTATAAAAAATTCTCAGATTCTGAGACATTTTTTCTATAGAAAAATTCTCAGATTCTGAGCCATTTTTTCTATAGAAAAATTCTTAGATTCTGAGACATTTTTTCTATAGAAAAATTCTCAGATTCTGAGACATTTTTTCTATAGAAAAATTCTCAGATTCTGAGACATTTTTTCTATAGAAAAATTCTCAGATTCTGAGACATTTTTTCTATAGAAAAATTCTCAGATTCTGAGACATTTTTTCTATAGAAAAATTCTCAGATTCTGAGACATTTTTCTATAGAAAAATTCTC
Source organism: Pegoplata infirma (assembly GCA_963921195.1). Lineage (NCBI taxonomy): Eukaryota > Metazoa > Arthropoda > Insecta > Diptera > Anthomyiidae > Pegoplata > Pegoplata infirma. Next base: position 166,178,582 of record OY992536.1, on the reverse strand, counting down.
AGATTCTGAGACATTTTTCTATAGAAAAATTCTCAGATTCTGAGACATTTTTCTATAGAAAAATTCTCAGATTCTGAGACATTTTTCTATAGAAAAATTCTCAGATTCTGAGACATTTTTTCAATAGAAAAATTTTCAGATTTTGAGACTTTTTTTATAAAAAATTCTCAGATTCTGAGACATTTTTTCTATAGAAAAATTCTCAGATTCTGAGCCATTTTTTCTATAGAAAAATTCTTAGATTCTGAGACATTTTTTCTATAGAAAAATTCTCAGATTCTGAGACATTTTTTCTATTGAAAAATTCTCAGATTCTGAGACATTTTTTCTATAGAAAAATTCTCAGATTCTGAGACATTTTTTCTATATAAAAATTCTCAGATTCTGAGACATTTTTTCTATAGAAAAATTCTCAGATTCTGAGACATTTTTTCTATAGAAAAATTTTCAAAAAAAATTCTCAAGAAAAATTCTTAGATTCTGAGACTTTTTTTCTTCAGAAAAATTCTCAGATTCTGAGACATTTTTTCGTTAGAAAAATTCTTAGATTCTGAGACATTTTTTCTATAGAAAAATTCTCAGATTCTGAGACATTTTTTCTATAGAAACATTCTCAGATTCTGAGACATTTTCTCTATAGAAAAATTTTCAAATTCTGAGACATTTTTTCTATAGAAAAATTCTTAGAAAAAGTGTCTCAGAATCTCAGAATTTTTCTTGAGAATTTTTTTTGAAAGTTTTTCTAGTAGAAAAACTCTCAAATTCTGAATTACTGTAATAAGACTTTTGATTAACTTAAATAAAATCTGCGAAAACTTCCAATTGCCATTTTTTTTTTAATAAAATCAAAATATTTACCTTATTCTAATTAGCAATCAACTATAATTCAACAATTTAGTAATTATCATTAACTAAAAAGGTAGTTAAAATTTAAAAAATTAATTTGGTCGTTATATTTAGCTATTTTATGTTGTTTTCAACTGTTTATGTAGTTGTTTTCATCTATTTTTTTTAAATATGTCAAATATAAGTTGAAATCAACTAAACATTGGTATTAGTAACGACTAATGTAGTTGATTTTTTATTTTGGTTTATTTGTAGTTATCATCAACTTAAGAAAATCAACTAAATTGTAGTTGGTGGTAATTCACCTACAAAATAGTTGATATTTAAGTTGTAATCAACTACAAAATTTTTTGGGTGTAATAAAAAAAAATTTTAAAATGCACTAAAAATTAAAAAAAAAATGCCATAAAAACTTCAAAAAATGCTCTAAAAAGTAAAAAAATGCTCTAAAAATTTAAAAAATGCTCTAAAAATATGCTCTTATGCTCTTAAGGCTAAAATATGCAAAAATATGCTCTAACAAATCGATGCCAGATATCTTCTGAAACGGATAAATACCTTACCCATTTATCAATACAATGCTCAGGAAAAAACATGATACTGCATATTTTTGGTTTCCCTGGTTATAACTTTTCAAATTACACATTTCATTACTTGGTAATGCAAATTTTTGTTGGGTTGCTATTTGGGGAGTAAAAATCGTAAAAATGCAGAAAAATTGTCAAATCTGGCAACCAGGGTTGTCAGATATGGAGATTTCTCGCCAAACGTGGCGATTTTCTAACTTGTTTGCCGTCTTAATTTTTGATTTGGCGACATGGCGATTATTTGGCGATTTATGAAATGGTTGGCGATTTTGTTGGCTATTTTTGAACAAAATCAGATTTTTTTATGAATTTTGCAATTTTTTTTTTTAGTTTAACGTTTTTTTTATTTTTGAGTGTAGATTTATAAATCTGGCAACCTTTTTAATCTTTTGTTATCATTTTAAAATGAATAAATGAAGTACCTCTTTATGTATTCATAAATTATATATTTTTTGTTTTTAATAAAAATTAACAAAAATATATTTTGGCCACTTTTTTGTAATTTTTGGCGATTTTTGGCTATTTTTAATTTTTATCTTTATTTAATTTTCTAAAAAAATTTTTTTTGATGATCTAAACAAAAAAAAAGTACAAAAACTAAGAAAATAATGGTTTTGGCGATTTTTGACATTGCATTTGGCGACAGAGCTCAAAATAATCTGACAACCCTGCTGGCAACAGTACTTGTGGGTGCTTTTGTCGATGTTTCATTAGTACCGATTCTTATCGTCATTTCTAATTAATCGATGAAATAAAAATAATGACCACCATCAGCTTTGACGTTTACTTAATATTTTTTTGGTGGAACAAGTAAACAACATAGACTAGACAGATTTTTTGTTAATTTTGGTTTATTTTGGAAACAAAAATATAAACAATGTCGTTGGTGGCCTATGATGCGAGCAGTGACGACGAGTCTGAAGATGAACAAGTCACAAAAGCAATAATTTTAGAAAAGCCATTGGAACAAACTAAACCTACAGGGCTGGCGAAGGCAGTGAATGGTCATATAAGTGACGAGGATGATGAGTACATACCATCAGACGAAAGTGATGTGAAAAATACATCTACGTTTTCCCAGATGTTGCCTAGACCAAAAAATGAATCTAATTTAGCGGATATTTTAGAAAACTTTGCTAAACCCACTTTTGCAGCTTTACCCACACCCAAAGTGATTGGTAAACTAATGGAAATTGAAGAAGATGACGATGAATTTTTGCACAAAAAGGTCCCTCAGGAAATTATTGAAAAACCACAAAAAAGGTCTGATATCAAGAAGATGCCCGTCAAAATAACTATACCATCCTTAAAAAACTTTCGTGATGTAGACAAAGAAATGGCAGAAAAGGCCAAAAACAAATCTACAACGAATCATACAAAATCGGAAGGCTCTTCGGGATTGATGAGTATATTGCCAAAAGCTAAATCAGAACTGAATTTTATTAAATCAACCAATACATATACAAACATAATAGACAACTCGACGACGAGTATTAAAAAGCCAGCAGCCCCATCTTTTGTACCGGATACAGTGAAACATCGTCGCCCAGCTACAAATACCGAAGAAGTCGATAGAATTAAGGTAACGAAAAAGAAGCAGTCCCAAAAACAGAAAACTACACAGGAACTAAAGAAAACCCACGACAGTGATGAAAGTGATGATGAGGAGACCACAACCCAAACCAGTGGTGATTTCTTTTCTTTCAATACTGTTGAAAGTCTTCCCGAGGTATCCGCAATGGAAATTAGTGCACTGGTAGCTAAAAAAGCTGCAAAAATGGCAGAAACAACATCAAAATATTTAAACAATACTGAAAATCGGGAAACAACAGAATCGGAGAAATCTTTGGAAATAGATCAAGAAGAATTGGAAGCATCTCGAAAACGTTACCACCAAGAACAACAACTAAACCCTGAAGCAATTCAGGCATTAGTCGGTGGTGGCAATAGTATAAAACGTAGACGTCAACAAAGAGAAGACATACAAGTGATTGATATTAACAGTTCCCAAGTATTGCCCGACAAAGATGAATGGATGCGTACTGCTTTGGCTTCTTCGACCACATATCAACCTACCGGTGTTTTGGTTGATGAAGAACCTGCCTCGGGCACAAGACGTAAACATCAGATAACATATTTGGCTCATAAAGCCAAAGCGAATGAGGCAGAACTTCAGGCAATGTGGTCAGCAAATCGTCAAAATAGACGTGCTACTCAAAGTAAATACGGATTTTAAGTTAAAAATAGAAAAGATTAGTAGCTATAAATTTTTGTTTTAAAAATATTTTGACATGTGCTAGATCACACTAACGGTATTAAGAATGTAAATCCACTTGCTCTGGTACTGAAGCAATAAATATATCTATTTTTTAAAAAAAGTATACTCTATGGTAGTAATGTATACTCTATGGTAGTAATGTAAACGAACAGACATATCGCTCATTTACTTGTATAGTGTCATATCTCAAAATGTTTCATTTTGCGGAAAACGTGTTTAAAGTTTACAATTGAAACTGGTTGTTCATTGAAAATGGCCGGTACATAGAAAATGTAGTAATTACGTATTTTCTTCTCAAATGATGAGTTTTAAAGATATAAATACGAATTTTTGACACAATATAAAGCATGATATAACGAAAAATGCTGCATTATTAACTCAAAAATCGCATTTTTTGAGTTATGACACTATACAAGTAAATGAGCGATATATATTCATGTAGAATGTGATGCGAAAAATGAGTCGATAAAACCATATAAAATTGATTTTATTCAGTGATCAACTAACTTTTGCAACGGACCAAACAAAAAATTTGCGGGCAAAAGAGTTCTGGGTCAAAAAAACGTCGACAGTTTTACTGCATTTAAAAAAATTTTATTTTTGTTGGGGTCATGGCAAAAATTAGTTGATCACTGAATAAAATCAATTGGACGTTATTTTTATAATTTCAAATGTTTGAACTTGGAAAAAATTGACTTCCCGTGTAAAAAAGATTAGATATAATTTTATCTAATAAGAGTTCGATGATATTTTATGTTTTATAAATCGCAAAACTATAACAAATAGGTTTTATTTGCACCTATTTCTTCGTGCAAATAGAACCTTTTTGTTCTAGGATCGCGAAATTTATCTAAATTTTGATTCTATTATTTAAAATTAGAAAAAGATCTAAAATTATCATATCAGCTTTGATACAATTTATATCTAATTAGATTTGAGATTTGTCCCCATTTCTCGGATCTAACATATCTAATTAGATCTATTCATCAGATATGGAATAAGATAAATTTATATCTGATACCATATCAATGTTTTTACACGGGTTAGAAAAAAATATTTTAAAAAATTTTTTGGAATGTTTTGAAAATTTTCTTCATAGAAGTAAAAATTAGCTGTTTTTATATAAATTTTTATATTTTTTAGTGCATATTTTTATGGTTTTTAGTATAGTTGTCAAATATTCGTCTATATCAAAAGCCGGTTTTCAAAAAACCGCCTTTTAAAAAAATCGGTTTTTCGGTTTTGTAACTAAAAACCATGTTCGAATAATCGGTTTTTCGTTTTTTTTTTTAATTATTTATTTGTTTAAAAAAGTAAAATAATAAAAAACAAAACAAGCATATCCGTCTGTATAAAACGCGATTCAGTCTAAAATTAAAAAGCTAGACCGCTGAAATTTAGCACAAATATGCCTCATGGTCAAAGGACGGCTACGGTTGTAAATGTACAAAATCGGACCAGGACGAAAAAAGTTTCCCCCTCGAAAAACTAACCTCTGAAAAACTACCCTTTTTAACATGTTTTTTGCATTTTTGTAAAACAAAAGAAACATTTTTATGGTAGAAGAAGTTCAAAGGCTGGGGATTAAAAAATGTTGTTTTTTTTTCGTCTCGTCCAATTTTTTGGGCGTGTATATATAAAATATAGTAAAATTAATTAATGATAAAATTGTATTACTATAGTGCCAAAAAGCATTTTGTATTTTAGGTTATGTTTAATGTACAAAAATTTTCTTTCATAATTTTTGAGCCGCTGAACTGCTCAAATGCAATACCAAACAGCTTAGGTCGATAACAAGTAAATATGCTAAGTCTTGGTCATATCTGTTTAATACTTTGGCAGTGATCACCATTTCCACAGATGGACATCGCTAGAATGTCTTAAAATCTATCACTGAGCAATAATATAAATACATTATGGGGTCCTAGACCGATATTTCGATGAGTTACAAACGGAATGACAATCTCTGAAAGAACGCGAGCAGAATAATTTATTTTCAATGATCAGATTTTGAATTATATAACGGTAAGTGAAGAAAAAACGATGGATCCGAATTGAAGTTTTTTTTTTCAGACGTCAAATAAAGGAAAAAGTTCGTGAAAAGTATTTTATTATGCTGACTTTTGAACGACGGAGTGCTTAAAATTGTTTTCTTTAGTCCTTGGAATGAAGGTATTGTGTATTAATTGTATTAAAACAAAACTTTTCATATTTCCATCTATCGAACTTGATCTATCCGCCTCCTCATATCAACTATCCAACGTTTGGTGCTTGTGGGAGAATAATGGGCATTCTATAGCAAAAAAAAGTTTACGCTTTCATTTGAAGTTGATATCAGATAACAAAAAATTATAAGGAAGAAAGTGCATTCGTTTTACTTTTACCAAACTTTATTTATGTATGTGAAGCAAACGAAAAAAATTTTCAGAAGTGAAATCTAGAACACAAGAACAAATTCGGAAATTTTCCTTTTCACATTTTTATGTGAATTACACCGCTCAACACTCATTTTCCGGTTTGAATTCTGGTAAACAATTTTAGTAAATTTTTATCTCCTGATTCCAAATTTTTCCATCACGTCCAGATTTTTAGTTATTCACGGTTGAAAATGCGAAAAATGACAATTTTTGCATTATTTGAAAGCCTGCACTGCAGCCATTCAGTGGAATACAAATCTGGTAAAAAGCGCAAAAGTATAATTTGTCTATGGTCTCCAACATAAAAAACAATTTTTTTCTAATTATTGCATTTAGTTGGGTTGGCTAAGTGTAAGTGTAACGCAAGTCTTGCGTTTTAAAATGATACTGTTAAAATTACCATTTCTGTAAAAAAGGTCAGGTAGGTACCTTAGTTTTTTTTTGATATTTTTCAAAGAAAAACTAAAAAAAATAAATATTTTACAAATTTAAGTTTTCTGTGTTATTTTTTCGTATAAACCGGATGATATCTTTAATGGGTTTAAAAGTCTATAAGAAAAAATGAACTTTTGCCTAAATTTTGAGCTCATCACAGTAAAGATTTATTATCTGTTTTTTTTAGAGCCTTTTTTCAGTGTTTTTTTTTTTAAATACATGTTTGGCTAATAATAGTACAACAACTTCAAATTTTTTTGATCATATATTTGAGATCATAGTTCAGTTCTACTCTAACGCTTTATACCAGATTTTTATTCCACCCAGTGGCTGCCGTGCAGGCCTTCAAAAAAGGCAAAAATCCCGTTTTTTAGCATTTTCAACCGCGAATAATTAAAATTGTAGATGTGACGGAAAAATTTGGAGCACAGATTTGAAATCAGCGAGTCAAAATCTTTTAAAATTTTATATGAAACTTCAAACCGGAGCCAAAAACCTTCGATTTGTTGAACGGTGTTATACTACTTTTTTTTTTTGAAACAGCAGCCTAAATGTCTTGATTGTTATTGTTCTGATTTACGTCGTTGATGGCAGTTCTTTATAATTAGTCCATGGTTGTGCTGAGTGACTTTTAAGTTTAAACTTTACTATTTTGGGTTTTTAAAATTGCTAAAAGAACTCCTAAAAATATGTTTTTCTTTCAAGTTATGATTAGAGTTTTGTATAAAACTACAAAGTGTTGATATTTTAAAAAATTATCTTGGGTGAGTGAAGTTATCCATAGAGTGTCATCAAAAGATTTTCCCTCCGATTTTGGGAATTCGGAAATGCTACCCAAAAAATTTTTTTGCGGAAAGGTGTTAGGACCCTGTCCACAAGGGTCTTAGGGATAGAGTTTGTTATCCCTGAGTACGGCCAAAGGCCGGCTACGCAGAAAAACCTGGAGAAAAAAATGGAGAAAATCTATGAATAACTTTACACTAATATCTTAATGATTATAAATAATTTTATTATTTTAAATACAATTTTATAAAGAAAATAACACTTCTAAAAAAAGGAAAAAATTTTTAAAATAAATACATGACAAGATTTGAACTTTATCTCTTTAAACTATGTTTACATAGATCTGCCAAAGTTTAAACACGTAAAGCTCTTTTCCCCCGATTTTGGAGGCATACAGGAGATGATTGCGTTGCAATAAGCTTACTTGAACACTTCACCTTTCTTGCCATTTCATTGAGTAAGGTAGCATTGCCGAACACTTGTGTAGTGTATATTTTAACTGGTTTCCTTGTGCTAAAAACTAAACAGTCTTTCTGTACATTCGTCATTGTTGTTTTTATTGTTAGAATGCTCCGGACGTCACCACGATTCAATATTATTGAGACGACCAAATACATAAACAATTGACGCTGAAAGCAAAATCCATATTGGTATCATGGTAACAAAAATTGATATTTCTAGTTCGGGATATTCCAGAGTCAAACATATCATTAATTGTGAGGCAATTTTCAATAGAACACCTCCAATGTACCACTGATAATAGATTAATAGTTCTTTTAGGCGTTTTAGATTCCGCCACTTTCTAATAATTTTGATGATGACGTATATGATGAGGATGCCATCAAATACCCACAGAGGTATGAATACCAAAAACCAATTCCAATGTGTTCGTGGATCTAGGCGGAGGCAGAGTAAGATTAAAAACACCAAAACTATAAACCACGTAAATAAAGCTCGATGAGCTAAAGTCATTTCGGATACCAAAATTTTTTTTGTTTATGGAATATCTTTGTTGTTTAGTACAGAACTGTAAATGAATTGTATCATTTAATGTTGACTATAGCTTTGTGCAAATTCAAATTGAATTCCAGTTTGCTTCAGTTCACACTAGAGATGGGATCGTGAGTGACTTTTCAATCACGATCACGCACGCTCACGAAAAAAAAATTGTAATCACGCACGATCACGCACGAAAATTTGTTTTCTGCTCACGCTCACGCACGCTCACGTGAGTAGAAAAAAAATGTAATCACGCTCACGATGTAATCACGATCACGAAATACTCACGAATTAAAATATGTAAAAAAAATGTTTGTCATATTTTTTTATGCATTACCCAGTTGGGAAAGTCCTTGAGCCATCCGTGGTGACGGCTCGCTGACGCACTTGACATCCCCATGACATCTCTATATACCGAGTTGAGAACAGTTTCATAAAAAATTTCAAAATTTCCTCAATCATATTCAGCAGTTGTCAGGGGTGCTGACGTTCCCATGATATTTCCCCTAAGTCGTCTTTGTGGAAATGTCTGATATAGGTCATATGAAAATGCCAAAAATCTTCGTATTTCCATTAGTTTTTACTTCCATCCAATTTCCTTTATAAAATAAGAAATTTTTTTTTTTTTTTTTTTTTTTTTTTTAATTCTAAAATTTGTTGGTCAATGTCTACACCCAAAAAATTACATAGTTGCTGATTACTATTTTTTCAACTATGTCATAGGTGAAATAACCCCAACTATGCCATAGTTTATGAGACATAGTGGTTGTTAACTATGTTTCTTTCAAATAAACAAATCAACTATGGAAAAAGTTACTGACAACGATGTATTTGATAAAAATGTAAAAATAGTAGCTTATAACTATTTAATCGTTGTTTTTATTAAAAATCAGACGTAGTTGATATTTACTATGTAATACTAAGGGTAGTTATTATTAATGACCTATTTTTTTTTAATAAAAATGCAATATTTTGGGTAATATTTTTTAAATTGATTTATTTAAATTACACAATGAATGTTATATGCTTATACAATACCATACGATACATTTCATTTCCATTGAATCTGTTTTTTGAGATGCGTATTGGTTGGATGCAATTAAATTTTTCTTCTTCCATGGTAATTGATGTGGACTTTAATAATTGAAAATTATTTATTGTTTCATTCTTTTTTAAAATTCTGACACTTTTCTGTTTGTTTTTGTTTTTTACAATATTAATTTTTTGTTCTTTTTGAACTGTTTTCAGTTTCAAACTTTCAAATTTTAAATAAATCGTTGTGATCAACTTTGTCCATAGTTGTTATTGATTACAAATAGTTGATTTGAAATTTATTTAAAACAACTATGGATTTTGTTAACTATGCTACTATGAAATTTTTTGGGTGTAAGCAAAAACGACCAGGGTTTCCCTCCATTAAGTTTACAGTTGTAAAAGGTATTTAGATATCAATATTACATTGCTTGACAAAAAGTATGAGTTGTCGAAAGTCATCCATATTCTTGCCTTGAAGTAAATCGCCAATTGAAGTAAATTTTTGAAAAATGTTGTAATTAGAACGAAAATGTGAGTTTTTATTGCATTCAAATATAAGATGATTAGCAGTTTCCACACACTTGCACGACGTACATCGATTTGACCGTATCGCACCAATTTGATGAAGGTATTTTTTATCATAAGTATGATTAGTCATCAATCGGTTGATTAGTTTAACACCATCAGCCGGAAGATTAGATTTATAATACCAGGGTTTTTCAGGGATTTTAGGAAATATTTTGGCAAACGATTTTCCCTTATTAAGAGATTGTTCAATAAAGCTAGAATTCCATGATTGTTTCAATTTATTTTCAATAGCCCTTATGGCTTCCTTTGGAGTATATTTAGCGTACAAGGGAGCACCAACATCTACAGCATCCTTTGCCAATGCATCAGCAATCTCATTGAATGAGACACCCACATGGCTAGGTGTCCATATAATGTGACACTCCTCAATATTGAAATCAGATAAGACATTATTAATAGCAGCAACACAATAGTCATCACATTTATCCTTCTGTAACAACTTGCATGATACCAAACTGTCAGTAAAAACAGCAATTTTTGTGGCTCCATCCTCTGCAGCGATTTGAATGGCTTTGCGGACCGCCCATAACTCTGCAAACATACTTGAACACCTGAAATCTATGCTGAAATAAAAGTTGTGATTTCTCCTAACATTATGTACACCGCAACCAGCACCTTCCGCCACCACCGATGCGTCAGTAGAAAACACAGTAAAACCTTGATCACAATAGTTGTTGTATTTCTCAAAATAAATGGACCTTATTAGTTCCTTTGATAGATTCTGTTTTTTACCAGGAATTGTATTCGTAATTACCATCAGTCTATTGCACAAAGAAGTCGTACTCTCACACTCAATGTTATCAAAAATTTGTTTAAATTCATAGTATACATGACTATAACTTGTCTTTACCTTATTCTGTTCCGCTATTAAATCATACAATTCGTTTCCAGATGCTTTCAGTTTCATAATTTCCTTAGCCGTTAATAATTTTCCACGTTCAGCAGGAGGCAGTTCATTTGCAAGAGCGTAAATGTTGTGAACTGGTGTAGAGGGTGTAACCCCTAAACATCTTCTCAGAATAGGATTTTGAAAAACCATGATTCTATTATTTATATAAGCTGGAGTATTTGCTGCCGTTGTCCTACAATATTCTATTTTAGACCTCACAAGGCTTCTAAACAAATTTATTGATATTCTTGGTAAAATACCACCTTTGACAGACGTTAACATTTTAATAATATTTGTACTTTTCTTCGTATCCTGCACCACACGATCATAATGTTCACCAAGTGTTAATGAGTTGTTTATAGTTCTGCCAAGGAATTTAAGGGCTTTGACCTGCTCAATATTTTGATTATTGATCCGTATCTTAACTTTTTTCTTACTCCCCTTTGCCAGGTATATCAGATTTGTTTTTTCAATATTGAATGATAAGTTAATTGAACGACACTTGTCCATAAACGCCCGAACCTTGACCTTCATGTTGGCCACAGCCAACTCAAAGTCCTTGTGATAGGATACAATCAAAAAATCATCAGCGAACTGATATACATCAGTATTTATATCCTCTATCGAGTGTAAATTTTTTGTGTAGATATTGAAGAGCAGTGGTGATAGACAGCTACCCTGAGGTAATCCATCATTCACCTCCATCATATCAACACCAAGCTTAAGAAACCTTTTAGACAGAAAATTTTGTATCCAGGCAATATATATCAATGGAATATCAGCATTTTTCAAAATATTAACCAATTTAGCAACTTGCACACAATTATAGGCATTATTTATATCCAACGCAAGTACAATCACCTTATAACCAAAACTTTTCAAAAGAGCAACCCTGTGAAAGAGTTCATTCAGACACATAGACGTAGATTTTCCCCTTCTATATGCAAAACAGCGAGCTGGTAAAAAATTATCATCCTCCAACTGAGCAACAATACGTTCCTTTATCATCAAATTAATTATTTTAATTATGACTGATATAAGTGAAATTGGCCTAAAGTTCTGATATTGATTCAAATCACGATTTTTCTTTGGAATTGGTACTATCTTAATAGTCCTCCATGAATCCTTTATTACACATGTCAAAAAAGCATCATTCAGGGCCGTCAATAGTGAAGTTTTCGAAACATCAGACAGAGCTTTTATCATGTCATACGTGATACGATCATCACCTCCAGCTGAAGGCTTAACCTTATTATTAATAACTCCTACAAATTCCTCATACGAAAATCTGTACGACGTATCAATCTGAAATTTAACCAGCTCATTAGCATTTTCAGGACCCGGAGGAACTTGATCCTTTAAAAACATTAAATAAGCAGCATCATTATCACTGTTCCAAACATTTGCTTCAGCAAAACGATTATTACCACCAATATTACGTATGAATCTCCAGGCTTCTCTTGTATTCGGTTGCTCATTCAACAAATCAAGTCTCTCTTTGAAACTATCACGTTTTGCCTTTGACACAGCACTTTTCCATATTTTCTTGAATTTAATAGCATCTGCAAAATTTTCAGGTATCGGGTACTGAATGCTCTTTTTCGTATAAGCAATATATTGTCTAAATAGAGGCTTCAGTCCATCATGCCACCAACATTTGGGAATTTTATTTCTATCAACCTTGTATGTAGCATCACGTATTTCATCAGACAATACACTCTCAATTCTTTCACAATCTGCCTCCAAATCCAACCTACCAAGAGAGTTTAAAAGTTTCCTTTTAGCCAAAAAACCAGATTCTCTTACTCTCACACCAGAGAAATCTATACAAACTGGATGGTGATGGCTGCCTCCTAAATAAATAGGAGGAGATGACCAAACAGCCCGATTATTAAAATTGACAAATGTCAAATCAAGGACAGATCCACCACCATTAGCACGAGCTCTAAAGGTTGCAGATCCATCATTGAGACACCAGAAACCAAAACGATCAATTAATTCAGACAGTCTCTTACCACGTTGCTGATCGCAGATGTCACCCCAAGCCATAAGCCTGGCATTAAAGTCACCAGCAAGTATCACGTTTTGATGATTTTCCAAAAAAGCAAGCAAACGAGTCATCTCATCTTCAAAGACTTGAATTGACATGCTCGGTTCAAAATATACGGAACAAATGACAAAGTTTGGTGTTATGTTTGTAGTTTTTGCAATAACAATATCGTAATCAGACACATATGAAATTTTTTTAAACTGTATATTTCTCTTAAAAGCAATCGCAGCACCTCCATATCCATCAGATCGATTTGATTTTCTTAAAATGTTGAAATTAAAAATTTTTGTAGGCCTGGAATTTGTCAACCTAGAAGCAGCCGCTCTAGATGTTGACACTCCAGGTAAGGTATTGTGCGAAAAAATTTCGCTAAGACAAGCTATATCAAAGTTGTTGTGGTTTAAGTAGTACTCAATGGTTTGTATGTTGTGTTGAAGTGATTGACAGTTATATTGCAATATCCTGATAGCCATTATTACTAATTGGGTTCGTTATTACATCGTGATCAATATCAAGACATATCTTATTAATTCTCTGAGTAAAATGTGTAATTGTATTTATTCCATTAACATTATTTTCCTTTTGGAAATATTCTGACATAAATTTTAAAAGTTCTGTGGTAACACTTTCCAATTCCGATACTTTATGCACATTCGGCCTCTTGAGTACATTACCCTCAGCCTCAGCCAGCCATAAGTCCGGTTGTGGAATATTATGGTTCGGTAATTCAATGACCCTAGCAGGTCTAACCACCGTACTGTATCTCTTCGGTGTCAAAATGCGGCTAACCACTGTATCCGGATTCTGTATGTTACTTTTTCTGTTTGATATGGCCGGAAATTGATTTTCATAGTCATTTAATATATCAAAACGATTACCAGAGTTGACAAGATTGCCCTCAGGTCTGACTGAATAAGATTGTACAACCTCTCTTCTAGAAAGTTTTTTGATAGTCATGATTTTTTTAATGTTCTCCTCTTCTAACCATTTCGGACAATCTTTTTTCTGATTTGACTTATGAGTATTACTACCGCATAATATGCATTTCAGAGTTCTACACTCAAAATCGCATCCCTCCGACTTACCACAATTTAAGCAGCGTCTACTCGATCTACACGACTTTTTCGTATGACCTAAACGGCCACAATTTGCACACTGACGTACCGATGGTATATAATGGTCCACTCTTAATATTGTATGTCGTAAAATCAGCTCATTGGGAAGTTGATTACCTGAGAAACCAACTTTAACAGAATATGTTGGTTCTAATCCTCCATCTTCCGTCTTCTTCAAAAAACGTCTAGCAGACATAATTCTATGTTCAGAGTTTCGCATTTCAGCCTTAAGATCCGCAAGGATTTCTTCATCCGAAAAGAAAACAGGAATATCTCTAATGACGCCATATGTTTCCAACAATGAGTCAGGAACAAAAGGCCGGATTCCTCTTTCTCTAAGTTTCTCGTTTGTGATAAAATTATTTGCCATTTCATTATTCAAAAATATGACCTTATATAGGGTAACTCCAACAGCAATAATATTTTTAATACCTTGAACTTTCAGGTCCCATATTTTCTCAGACAAATATAAACCATTTTTCACCCGTCTGTTAGAGCACACTTCTGCCATGGATGTATCCACCAAGACAGCAGCATCCCCTTTAAAACATCTGGGATACAAAACAACCATATTCTTTCCTTGAGCGTTCTGTGTATTATTATTAATAGTTGTGTTAGTTGTAGTGTTAGGTGTAGTTACAGTGTTATTTGTAGTTGTAGATGAATTTACATTAGTAGCAGTTTGAGAGTCACTGACGGTCCGCAAGCCACTCACACTCTGTACGCTATTCACTTGAGCAGTTTGAGGATTCTTATTATTGTATATAACAGGGGCCTGCGAAAAGTCGCTTACAGTTGCAGAAGTATTGGAATCTACAACCATCATGCCACTTTCAACCTCCATAGATATATTCAAATTATCAACAATTGTCTTACCTTTTTCATCCGAAATCTTTCCATCACTTACTCCCTTATTACCTTCCAAAGCTAATGGATTGTAACGTTGCCCTTTTTTCTTCTTCCTCTTTTTCCTTTCCTCAGATCCACCACTGGCATTACCTGCACTAGCAGCAGACGCAGGGTCAATAGGTTTGTCTTCAGCAGACTTACCCATATTGACCAATAAATCCGGATCAAACCCAATTATATCATTTTGAAATTTATCAACAAAGTTTTCAAAACTATTCTGGGTGACTATCAAAGATGGCGGCTCAGAGCCACCATCAAACAAACACGACCTTGATGACAGCTTTTATTCTTGTTTACACAAAAACACCATATATCCGCAAAGAGTGTTACACTCTTCACAATTGAAACAATTATCGTAATATAGATTAATATTACTTAATAATCAGCACCTTCCCGATCAGTACGGCAGATTCCAACAAAAAATCACACCTTTTAATCAAATTTACAATCAAATTTACAAATTTACAAAGCGCAGACAATGGCGATCTTTTCAAACCAACTGTCCAGAGAGAAGTGAGAAATTTTCTTTTAAAAGAAATTAACCGTATAATTTTTTGGCATTTCAGGCCCGTTAGGTCGAGGGCCCTGTGCACGTGCCTAGTGTGCCCTAATGGTTAAAACGATACTGCCCAGATGTAAAAGTTCAGTTTGATATACAGCTATTGTGAAGACATTTCCTTATAGAATTTTTCACGCTCTTAAAACAAACATTCATTGATAACAATGTTAGGACATGTCCTCAAGAACTACCTATTATTTGTCAGAATCTGAAGGCATTTCCTCATGGAAGCACTGTGCAAATTCCCCAATAACACATTTAAAAAACTTATTAAATTTTTATTTTTTTTAAATACCATGAAAAAATCAAGAAAATGTTACCGAACAAAAAAAAAACTGGGAAACAATTAAAATCACGAAAAATTCACGCAAGAATTTGACTCACGCACGATCACGCACGGACTTTTTTGTGTTACTCACGCTCACTCACGCTCACGTGAGTAGAAAAAAAAATTACTCACGAATCACGTGATTCATGCGTGATTCACGTGATTCACGTTAATCACGTGATTGGTGCCCATTTCTACACCTTTTCCAATTGAAATTCAGAAAAGATCAATTGTAATTCAGAAATCTCAATTGAAATTCAGAAAAGCACAATTGAAATTCAGAAATCACAATTGAAATTCAGAAAAGCCCAATTGAAATTCAGAAATCACAATTGAAATTCAGAAAAGCCCAATTGAAATTCAGAAATCACAATTGAAATTCAGAAAAGCCCAATTGAAATTCAGAAATCACAATTGAAATTCAGAAAAGCACAATTGAAATTCAGAAAAGATCAATTGAAATTCAGAAAAGCCCAATTGAAATTCAGAAAAGCACAATTGAAATTCAGAAAAGCCTAATTGAAATTCAGAAAAGCACAATTGAAATTCAGAAAACCCCAATTGAAATTCAGAAAAGCACAATTGAAATTCAGAAAAGCACAATTGAAATTCAGAAATCGTAATTGAAATTCAGAAAAGCCCAATTGAAATTCAGAAAAGCACAATTGAAATTCAGAAATGTCCAATTGAAATTCAGAAAAGCATAATTGAAATTCAGAAATCGTAATTGAAATTCAGAAATCATAATTGAAATTCAGAAAAGCCCAATTGAAATTCAGAAAATCACAATTGAAATTCAGAAAATCACAATTGAAATTCAGAAAAGCCCAATTGAAATTCAGAAAAGCACAATTGAAATTCAGAAAAGCACAATTGAAATTCAGAAAATCACAATTGAAATTCAGAAAATCACAATTGAAATTCAGAAAAGCACAATTGAAATTCAGAAAATCACAATTGAAATTCAGAATAGCCCAATTGAAATTCAGAAAATCACAATTGAAATTCAGAAAAGCCCAATTGAAATTCAGAAAATCACAATTGAAATTCAGAAAAGCCCAATTGAAATTCAGAAATCGTAATTGAAATTCAGAAAAGCCCAATTGAAATTCAGAAAAGCACAATTGAAATTCAGAAAAGCACAATTGAAATTCAGAAAAGCCCAATTGAAATTCAGAAAAGACCAATTGAAATTCAGAAATCGTAATTGAAATTCAGAAAAGCCCAATTGAAATTCAGAAAATCACAATTGAAATTCAGAAAATCACAATTGAAATTCAGAAAAGCCCAATTGAAATTCAGAAAAGCACAATTGAAATTCAGAAAAGCACAATTGAAATTCAGAAAATCACAATTGAAATTCAGAAAATCACAATTGAAATTCAGAAAAGCCCAATTGAAATTCAGAAAAACACAATTGAAATTCAGAAAAGATCAATTGAAATTCAGAATATCACAATTGAAATTCAGAAAAGCCCAATTAAAATTCAGAAATCACAATTGAAATTCAGAAATCACAATTGAAATTCAGAAAATGTAAACAAACCAATTATTAGTCACCACTACAAACATAGACACATTATGCAAATGCAGTACAGAAATGTGTATATGAGAGTATCTAACTTTATTCTCTTGCTACGTATTGTAGAGAGCAGACAGACAATACACTCATAAAATGCTGAAGGTAACATTAAGTGAAACTGACTTTTTATTATTTTTCTTTAAAAATAATTTTTCATTAATGCATTTGTCAAGGTAGAGTAAATATTTTTGTTCACTATATTAATTAATTTACAAAAAATAATAAAAATTCAGTTAAACTAAATTTTACCTACAACATTCTATGAGTGTATTATTGTCTGTCTGCTCTCTACAATACGTAGCAAGAGAATAAAGTTAAATACTCTCATAGTTGTACAGCATTTGTTTAATGTGTCTATGTAGTGGTGACTCATAATTGGTTTGTTTACATTTTCTGAATTTCAATTGTGATTTCTGAATTTCAATTGTGATTTCTGAATTTCAATTGGTCTTTTCTGAATTTCAATTATGATTTCTGAATTTCAATTGGGCTTTTCTGAATTTCAATTGTGATTTTCTGAATTTCAATTGGGCTTTTCTGAATTTCAATTGTGATTTTCTGAATTTCAATTGTGATTTTCTGAATTTCAATTGTGCTTTTCTGAATTTCAATTGTGCTTTTCTGAATTTCAATTGGGCTTTTCTGAATTTCAATTGTGATTTTCTGAATTTCAATTGTGATTTTCTGAATTTCAATTGGGCTTTTCTGAATTTCAATTACGATTTCTGAATTTCAATTGGTCTTTTCTGAATTTCAATTGGGCTTTTCTGAATTTCAATTGTGCTTTTCTGAATTTCAATTGTGGTTTTCTGAATTTCAATTGGGCTTTTCTGAATTTCAATTACGATTTCTGAATTTCAATTGGGCTTTTCTGAATTTCAATTGTGATTTTCTGAATTTCAATTGGGCTTTTCTGAATTTCAATTGTGATTTTCTGAATTTCAATTGGGCTATTCTGAATTTCAATTGTGATTTTCTGAATTTCAATTGTGCTTTTCTGAATTTCAATTGTGATTTTCTGAATTTCAATTGTGATTTTCTGAATTTCAATTGTCCTTTTCTGAATTTCAATTGTGCTTTTCTGAATTTCAATTGGGCTTTTCTGAATTTCAATTGTGCTTTTCTGAATTTCAATTGGGCTTTTCTGAATTTCAATTGTGATTTTCTGAATTTCAATTGTGATTTTCTGAATTTCAATTGGGCTTTTCTGAATTTCAATTACGATTTCTGAATTTCAATTACGATTTCTGAATTTCAATTATGCTTTTCTGAATTTCAATTGGACATTTCTGAATTTCAATTGTGCTTTTCTGAATTTCAATTGGGCTTTTCTGAATTTCAATTACGATTTCTGAATTTCAATTGTGCTTTTCTGAATTTCAATTGTGCTTTTCTGAATTTCAATTGGGGTTTTCTGAATTTCAATTGTGTTTTTCTGAATTTCAATTGGGCTTTTCTGAATTTCAATTGTGCTTTTCTGAATTTCAATTGGGCTTTTCTGAATTTCAATTGATCTTTTCTGAATTTCAATTGTGCTTTTCT
This sequence comes from Pegoplata infirma, assembly GCA_963921195.1. Taxonomy (NCBI): domain Eukaryota; kingdom Metazoa; phylum Arthropoda; class Insecta; order Diptera; family Anthomyiidae; genus Pegoplata; species Pegoplata infirma. The sequence continues at coordinate 166,159,640 of OY992536.1, read as the reverse complement.
GAATTTCAATTGTGATTTCTGAATTTCAATTGGGCTTTTCTGAATTTCAATTGTGATTTCTGAATTTCAATTGGGCTTTTCTGAATTTCAATTATGATTTCGGAATTTCAATTGGGCTTTTCTGAATTTCAATTGGGATTTCTGAATTTCAATTGTGATTTCTGAATTACAATTGATCTTTTCTGAATTTCAATTGGAAAAGGTGTAGTTCACACATCCAAAATATTACGTAGTGACCAGACCTTCGAAATTTTAATTCACCATTCAATTTCTCGAATCAAAAATTTTAATTAATGAATTAATTCATGCTTGAATTAATTCTTTGAATTAAATTTGAATTATATAAAAAAAGAATTAATTCATTTTGTGAATAATTCAATTTTAATTCAAGCATGAATTAATTCTTTTTGAATTAATTCTTTTTTTATTTTTTGAATTAATTCGTTTTTTGAATTAATTCATTTTTTGAATTAATTCTTTTTTTGAATTAATTCTTTTTTTGATTTAATTATTTTTTTGAATTAATTCTTTTTCAATTCATTTTTCACGGGATTCGGGGTAAAAAGAAAAAAACTTTTGTTTTCTCATGCAAACATTTTGGTTTATAACAGTCTTTATACTTAATTGCCCATAATATGCTATGCTATGCCCAAAAGCTAAAAAATGCTGCCTTTGCGACGTTGATACAATTACAAAAAAGTGTTGTTTTTTGGTTGATTTAGTTCTTGCTACTTTCGCACAAGCATATATACATATGTATGCTATGTCCATAAGTTAAAAAATGCTGCTTTAGCGACGTTGAATCATGTACAAAAAAATGTTGTTTTTTAGTTGATTTTTTTCTTGCTACTTTCGCACAAGCATAAATTTTATAGTATGTGTGTGCTTTCCAAAAAATGAATTAAAAAGAATTAAATCAAAAAAAGAATTAATTCAAAAAAAGAATTAAACCAAAAAAAAGAATTAATTCAAAAAAAGAATTAATTCAAAAAATGAAAAAAGAATTAATTCAAAAAGAATTAATTCATGCTTGAATTAATTCTTTGAATTAAAATTAAATTATTCACAAAATGAATTAATTCTTTTTTTATATAATTCAAATTTAATTCAAGCATGAATTAGTTCATTGATTAAAAAATTAATGTGAATTAATTCACAAATTGAATTAATTCTTCAAAGGTCTGCACATAAAACAGCATAAAAAACTTCCCTGCAGCTATAATGAAATAACTCCTTTGAGGCTCTGGTTGCTATGAACATCTGTTGTATTATAGAGATGGGAAAATGCACAAAATTCGATAATAGTCGATTCGCTGGTTTAATTTAAAGTAGAGATGGGCGCGTGAATAGATTCTGACTCACATTGACTCACGCTCACGCAAAGAATAATCGAATCGAAAACTAATCACGCACGCAAAAAAAAAATCTGTGTAAGATTGAGCAATCCTACTTGGTAAAACTTTTTTCATACCAAAAAAAATTTTTTACCAAATTTTTGCTTGTATTATGCTTGTCGATGTTAAAGTAACATAATTCATTTTTTATGTAAAATAACCAAGTAGCTTGCTCAATAACGCAAATTACCTGCACAAAAATTTATCGAAAGAAAACAACAAAGAAAACAAAACAAATACAGACCGCCATTTTCATTTTATATTTTTGTGTGCGTTGTTCGTTTATTTTTTGTGTTATAAAAACGTAAAAAGGAAATTGATACATAAAATAAAAATAAATTAATACATAAATAAAAATAAATAATTAGTTTTCTAAAAGATAAATAAATGTAAGATAAAAGAATGTTAAAGTTAATTTTGCTTTCATCACTTAAAACACCATTCAATAAGAAAAACCAATGGAGTCCCAGACGTATGTTTCGATGAATAACAAATGGAATAATAAAGTGAGTATACCCGCATTCCGAAGACACCAATAAGGTTTAATAGATTTTTAGTTAAAAATTAGTGTTTGGTAATAATTTTATATTTTTACAGGGTACTGCTAAATAAATTTTTGAAGCTATGGAGAATCCTTCACTACAATAAAGAGCGTGGACACCAATTCTGCCTTTAGTTATAAAATTAAAACCTAAAAACCCAAAGCCAAGGGAGTCCATACCTGTTTTGATGAGTTACAAATGGAATGACAAAGTAAGTGTTCCTCCTTACCAAGAGACCAATGGGGTTAACCAATTTTTTAAATTAAAAATTTATGTTTTGTAATAATTTTCTATTTTTACAGGATGCTTTTAAATAAATTGTTGAAGCTATAGCGGATCCTTCACTTCAAGAAAAAGCGTAGGCAGCAGTCACTGGAGAAAATTGTACATAAAGGGTCAGTTGGTCGGTGGTAAATTAAATCCTACACAACATTTATTATATTAATACGGATTTATTCTGTGAAAATTTTAAATTCAATAAATATACAAATTTTTACAAAAATTTACTAGAAAATTTATTTTAGCATAAATGTGGTCATTTTTAGCATTATTTTTAGTCACCTTTTCTGATCGTTTTGGTATATTTCACCATATTTCTTTTGGTATATTTTACCAAGTTTTTGCTTGAATAGCATTAGCATTTTCTTTAAAATTTTTTACATAAGCGTTTTGGCTAAATTGCGAAAACTACTTCGTCGGTTGTAGTTTTAGCATATTTTTGGTAAAATTATGTCAGATTATTGCTCACTCCGACACAGATTTTTTTTGCGTGCACACAAACAAAATTTTAATTTTAAAAAATATTTTCAATTTTCATGAAATTTGAAATTTTTATGAAAGATGCGAATATCGGGAAGGTGGTTTGTCATGATTGTGAGTAATATCAAATAGCTCAAGTATTTTCTTATAAATGTTGATGCTTTTGACTTAAAATAAAGTAGATTTGTGAGAAAAATAATCGAAAACACCCAGGAACATTTTTTAGAACCGATTCTGACAACATCTGCTCTAGAACAGGATTCCAAAGTTATATTTCTACTTACAAACACCTGTAACTTTCGGGAAAATCTCTCTATACAAAAAACATCAGTGTAGCATCAGAATTAGAACAGGTTCTGTGGGAGAATAAATTGTTCCACACCGGTTCTTTACAACCAAATATTTAGCTGGTTAATGATCTGTTAAAATTATACATTTAAAAAAAATAATCTGAAATTATTGGAACTTAAAAAAATCTTTTTCAAAGAAATTTGTCCAATTTTAATGTAGGGATAAATTGTAGGGGAATTTTTTTTCGAATGTAGGGGAAAAAAGGGATTTTTTTATAAGCGTAGGTACTTTCAAAAAAATCTACTGGCAACACTGTAACAATGTTAGTTATTTTAACTGACAAAAAGCAACTGACTTATGTAGTAAAAATTACTTGCATTTGTAGTCAAAACAACTAAAATGTAGTAAAAATAAAAAAATCAATAAATAATTTTTTTTTTTTCAAAAAAAATTTTCAGAAAAAAAATTGAAGACCAAATTTTTTTAGTTTTATTTTTTTTTTTTTTTTAAAAAGTTGTGAAAAATAAAAAAAAATCAAATTTATTTTTATTTTTTGGAAAAAAACTTTGAAAATTTTTCAGAGAAAAAAAAATTAAATTAACTACTTTAAATAACTGCTACTACATCACAGTACTTTTTTGTTAGTTATTCAAAAAAACTACTTAAAATAACTAACAGAAATAGTTGTTTGATATTTTTCATACAAAAACAACTGACTTTGTGGTTGAAAATAACTAACTACTGTAAAATATACAAACAACTAACATGTAGTAACTTACATAATTTTCTGAGTGTAAGGAATGACTCTGAAATTAACGGATTTTTCTTTTAGAAACCAGAATTTTTAAGTTTTTTTAATAATTTTTTGGAGTAAATTTTCTTATAATTCCATTTCTCTGAAACATTTACATTCAGTTTCGAAGACATAATTGAGAACTTGCTCTGAATGAATTTCATTGTGTTTTAGACAGGGCTGTCAGATATGGCGATTTCTCGCCAATTTGGCGATTTTGGCGATAAATCTAAACACTGATTTTAGCATGAAGAACTTGTTTATTTTGCAAAAAAAAAATTATAATTAAAATCGTCACATGTTGTATTTTCTAATATAATTATTAAATTTTGCAAAAATACACAAATTATATGTGTTTTTAAGGTTTTTTTTTAAAGTTTGGAGACAACAACAACAAAAAAATCTGACAACCCTGGTTTTAGAGACAAAGCGTTGAGAACGAATTGTAAAAATTAACTGAGATGAATTGGAATAAATGATGAATTTTTATTATTAAAACAGATAAAGTGATGTGAAACAACATATTCCCTTAAAAATACTTTTAAAAAACTTCGACATATTAAGGTACCTACAGACGACGCAATATTATGTAGAATATTCAATTATATTGATCGTGTGTGGGTAAGATTGACCATTGTACAATCGTCAATATTACCCACACACAGTGGCGTATACAGGGGGGGGGGCCCGGGGGCCTGGGCCCCCCCGAAATGATTTCACAAATTTCAGGATTTGGTATCAAATAAAAAGTACAATGTTAAAAAACTTCATAAAAAAATCTAAAAACATTTAAGAATCTAAAATTTTTTGAAGAGAAATGTTTTGAAACTGAAAATTTTTCTCTTAAAAAATCTCAAAATCTGAAAAAAAATTTTTAGAATTTGAAACTTTTCAACTTAGGATTCTAATGAAATAATAACTTAGAACCTAAAGTTTTATGTAAACAAAAAATGGACCTAATTGTAAGTAAAATGTAGTCAAATCTTAAAATGCGACTTTGTCATTTAGAAAAATGTCTCAAAACGAGACTATTTCTTAAATAAAAATGTTGTCAGAATCTAAAACTTTTTTAAAAAAATGTCTGAGAATCTAACTAAGACTTTTTCTATAAATAATGCCTTAAAATATTAGCCTTTTTCGCAGAATATAAGACCTTTTCTATAGGAAAAATGTCTCAGAATCTGGTACCTTTTCTATTAGAAATTTTCAGAATCTGAGGCTTTTCTATATGAAAAAAGTTTCAGAATCTGAGGCTTTTCTATATGAGAAATGTTTTAGAATCTGGGAACTTTCTATAGGAAAAATGTCTCTGAATCTGAAAAATGTCTCAAAATCTGAGATTTTTTCTATAAAAAAAATCTTAAAATCTGAGGTTTTTCTATATGAAAAATGTTTTAAAAGCTGAGAACTTTCTATAGGAATAATGTCTCTGAATCTGAGAATTTTTCTTACAATCAGGAAAATGTCTCAGAATTTTAGACTTTTTTTACGAAAAATCTTTCAGAATCAACGAATTTTTCTTAAGGAAAATTATCTCAAAATCAAATAAAGGAAAAATGTCTCAGAGACACAAGGTGAGACATTTTGTATAGAAAAATGCTCAAAATCTGAAACTTTCTATTTTAAAAATATATTTTTCTATAAGAATAATGTCTCAAAATTTGAGTATTTGCTATTTGAAATATATTTCAAATCTGAGACTTTTTCGTTAGGAAAATTTTCTCAGAATCTGAGGCTTTTTCTATATGAAAAATGTTTCAGAATCTGGCACTTTCCTATAGTCAAAATGTTTCAGAATCTGAGACTTGTTCTACAGGAAAAGTGATTAAGCATCTTAGACTTTTTCAATAGGAAAAATGTGTCAGAATCTAAGAAATTTTCTGTAGAAAAAATGTCTGAGAACCTGAGACATTTTCTATAGGAAAAATGTCGAATAATCTGAGACTTTTTCTGTAAGAAACATGTCGAAGAATCTGAGACTTTTTCTATAAGAATCTGAGACTTTTTATAGGAAAAATGTCTCAGAATTAGAAACTTTTTCTATAGAAAAAATGTCTGAGAACCGGAGACATTTTCTATAGGAAAAATGTCGAATAATCTGAGACTTTTTCTGTAAGAAACGTGTCGAAGAATCGGAGACTTTTTCTATAAGAATCTGCGACTTTTTCTATAGGAAAAATGTCTAAGAATCTTAGACCTTTTCTATAGGAAAAATGTTTTAGAATCTAAGACTTTTTATACTGTTTTCTTTTTAAAAAGTTCTCAGAATCTGAATCATTTTATTTATAGAAAAAGTAAAGATTTTCTCAGAATCTAAAATTTTTTGTGTGAAATGTTGTAGAATCTGAGAAAATGTGCTAAACTAGAAATATCTCAGATTATGGGAAAATGTCTTACAATCGGAGTCTTTTCTTTTGGAAAAGTATTTTATGAATATGTTTATAGAATCAATTTCTAAACTGAATTTTTCGAGAAACGTTTTCCATTGGAAATATGATTTAGAATCTTTGACTTTTTCTATTACAAAATCTGTCTTAACTGCAAATTGTGATAGAATCTTAGACTTTTCTTTGAAAAAATTTCAGATAATCTTCTTTGTAAAAATGTTTCAGCATCTAATAAAATTCGCACTTTAAAAAAATGCTTAAGTCTCTCAAAAAATTCTAAAATATAAAAAAATCTTAATTTCCCCCCAAACGGTGGTAAACTTACACAAAAATGAAGATTCTCATTGTGTTACATTCAGTTCAAGGAAAAGATCGGGAAAAATTCTAAAACATGTGCTATTATGTAAATTTTTTGTAAAAAAAAAAAATTAAAAATAATGTTGGGCCCCCACCGAAATAAAATCCTGGATACGCCCCTGCCCACACACCATCAATATAATTGAATATTGTACATAATATTGAGTCGTCTGTAGGTACCTTAACGGACGTTTTTATACCCTCCACTTTTTTCTTAAAATAGTTCTTTTTTCTCGAAACTTATTAATTTTTTTTTTGTTGTAAAGGTACTAAATAAGATTTTTATGGTGTTAATAAACATTATAAATAGTGTAATCGCATTCATAAGGTTTTTATATATTTTTTTGACAAAATATTTGGGTTTTTAGTTTTTGCGGGAATTCCCGGGATCCCGAGAAATTTAAAAATGAATTCCGCTTTCCCGGGAAATGAAAAAACAAGATTTTTATTCAAAAACTGTTGACTGGTCGCTTTAAGGTGCATACAGACGACGCAATATTATGTACAATATTCAATTATATTGATGGTGTGTGGGTAAGATTGACCATTGTACAATAGTCAATATTACCCACACACCTTCAATATAATTGAATATTGTACACCCAAAAAAATAACTAGTGTTAAACAGTCTAATGTGACTTAGGTAAATTTTTTTTATATTGAGTTCAAGAAATTGCTCAAGTTTTGACTAAATTGTATGTGACATTTATTTTGTAAAATAGCATTGTATACAATATCAAATTTAACCTACACAAACTTGAATCTTTTACCTAAGTTTTTTTTTATAAATATAAATAAATTTAATTCAATAAAGTCGACAAATTAATGCCACATTGTAAGCAACATATTGACAACACATTGTCTTTAATTTTTTATAAAAAACATGAGGAAGTAAAAAGGTAAGCAAAACGAATGTGTTTATATATTTGCTAAACGTATATTAACCAAAATATTAACTTTCAGTTGCAGACGGTGGTGGTTTATCAGAACATTTGCGGCATCCGCCACACACTTTAAATCGGAACTTTTAGACAGTTTACATTTTAAGGAACGGGATACAAAACAAATTTAAGGGAACCCAATCATGCCTCAAGTGTTTCAGCAGAGGTAAAAGTTTAATATATAAAAAACAATTAAAAAACCCTAGACCTTGGTCTCACAATCTGGTACATTCTACAGAAAAATTGTCTCAGAATTAAAAAATTGTTCTAAAGAAAAATTGTCTTAGAATCTGAGATTTTTTCTATAGAAAAATTGTCTCAGAACCTGAGCCTTTTTTGTAGAAAAATTTTTACAGAATTTAAAATTTGTTCTGTAGAAAAATTGTCTGAGAATCTGAGATTTTTTCTATAATTTTTTTTTTCAGAATTTGAAACTTTTATAGAAAAATTGTCTCAAAATGCAAGACTTTTTCTATTGAAAAAATGTCTCAGAATTCGAGAATTTTTCTATAGAAAAAATTTCACAAAATTATAGAATTTTTGAACAAGTGTCAAAGAATCTGACAATTTTTCTATCGAAAAAATATCTTGGGATTTGAAACTTTTTTCTATAGAAAAAAAAACGTCTCAGAAACTTTAAAATTTTCTATAGAAAAAAAGGACGGAGTCTGAACATTTTTCTATAAAAAATTTTCACAAAACATTTCAAAATTTCTCAAAAACAATTGTTCTATAGAAAATTTCTCAGACAATTCTATAGAAAATTTCTCAGACAATTTTCTATAGAAAGTTTCCCAAAAACAATTGTTCTATAGAAAATTTCTCAGACAATATTTCTCTAGAAAATTTCCCAGAAAAAATTACTCAAGGAAAATTTGTCTATAGAAAATTTCACAAAGACACTTTTTCTATAGAAAATTTGTCAAAGTCAATTCTTCTATAGAAAATAACTCTAAGGACAAGTTTTCTATAAAAAAAAAATTCTGAAAGACAATTTTTCTTTAGAAAATTTTTTGAAAGACAATTTTTCTATAGAAATTTTCAAGCAATTTTTCCATAGAAAATATCACTAAAAGCAATTTTTTTATAAAAAATTTCTCAAAGACAATTTTTCTATAAAAAATTTCTCCTACAATTTTTCTATAGAAAATATCTACAAAGACAGCTTTCTAAAGAAAAATTGTTTTTGCAAAATTTTTTAAAGAGTAATTTTCTATAGAAAAATTGTCTTTGAAAAAGTTTCTATAGAAATATTGTCTTTCAAAAATGTTCTATACAAGAATTGCCTTTCAGAAATTTTCTATAAAAAAATTGTATTTGAAAAATTTTCTAAAGAAAAATTGTCTTTCAGAAAGTTTTTATAGAAAAATTGTCTTCAAGAAATTTTCTATTGAAGAATAATCTTTAAGAAATTTTCAGTAAAAAAATTGTCTTTGGGAAAGTTTCTATAGAAAAATTGTATTTCAAAAATTTTCTATAGAAGTATTGCCTTTCAGAAAATTTCTATAGAAAAATTGTCTTTCAGAAATTTTCTAAAGAAGAATTGTATTTCTATAGAAAAATTGACTTTCAGAAATTTTCTGTAGAAACATTTTCTGTCAGACATTTTCTATAGAAGAATTGTCTTTCAGAATTTTTCTATAGAAGAATTGTCTTTGAGAAATTTTCTATAGAAAAATATTCTCTCAGAAAAACTGTCTTTGAGAAATTTTTTACAGAATAATTGTCTTTGAGAATTTTTCTATGGAAAATTGTCTTTCAAAAATTTTCTATAGAAAAATTTCTCTCAGAAATTTTCTATAGAAAAATTGTCTTTGAGAAATTTTCTATAGAATAATTGTCTTTGAGAACTTTTCTATGGAAAATTGTCTTTCAAAAATTTTCTATAAAAAAAAATTTCTCTCAAAAATTTTCTAAAGAAAAATTGTCTTTGAGAAATTTTCTATTGAATAATTGTCTTTCAAAATTTTTCTATAGGAAAATTCTATAGAAAAATTGTCTTTGAGAAATTTTCTATAGAATAATTAACTTTGAGAATTTTTCTATGGAAAGTTGTCTTCCAGAACTTTTCTATAGAAAAATTGAAAGATTTTCTTTCAAAAATTTTCTTTAGAAAACCTGTCTTTCAAAAATTTTATATAGAAAAATTGTGTTCGAGAAAGTTTCCATAGAAAGATTGTCTTTAAAAAAGTTCCTGTAGAAAAATTCTCTTTGAGACCTATTCTATAGGAAAATTGTTTTTGAGAAATTTTCTATAGAAAACCTGTATTTTAGAAATTTTTTATAGAAAAATTATCTGTTAGAAATTTTCTATAAAAAATCTCTCTTTTAGAAATTTTCTACAGAAAAATTGTCTTTGAGAAATTTTATATAGAAAATTTTTCTTCCAAAAATTTTCTATAGAAAAATTGTCTTTCAGAAATTTTCTATAGAAGAATTGTCTTTGAAAAAGATTCTGTAGAAAAATTGTCTCTCAGAAATTTTTTATAAAAAAATTGTCTTTGAGAAATTTTCTATAGAAAAATTGTCTTTGAGACAGTTTCTATAGAAGAATTGTCTTTGAGAAATTTTCTATAGAAAAATTGCCTGTTAGAAATTTTCTATAGAAAACCTGTCTTTTAGAAATTTTTTATAGAAAGATTGTCTATTAGAAATTTTCTATAGAAAATCTCTCTTTTAGAAATTTTATATAGAAAAATTGCCTTTGAGAAAGTTTCTATAGAAAATTGTTCTTCCTGAAATTTACGATTATGTTGAAGGCAAGTCTTTAAATCAAAAGTATATATTTTAAGCTTATTAATATTTATATTTTATTATAAAAATGTCCTTTTTATTAAAAAAATTATTAAAAATAAATCTAATTAAAATTTATAATATTGAGCATTTTGTATGGAAGGGGATATATATAAAATTATTAAATCAACCTAAAAAAATACGTCATTTAACCAATCAAACTGTACCATTTATTTAAATATATTGGCTAAATATATAAACTGCCTTCAAGTATTTACAGTCAAATTTATTCAAATCAAATCTACCAAATATCATTTACAAAAGAGGCATTTTATAAAAAAAAATCTATTTCTTGGCGTGATGAGTGCGAGAATGAAACAGATTCATATGAAAGTTATTAATTTTCTATAAAGACGAATATTTTTATTTAAATTTTGTGTTTATTGTTATCTTAATATTGTTTTAGAAAATAAATTGCAATTTTTTTAGTTTTGTATCAATAAATTTAGTAAATTCACGAAAAAAAATCATATTTTTTTAGATTTTTAGTTTTTGGCGCTTTTTACCCTTTTTATGTGTCAATTTTATACCCTGTTCTCACTTACAGCTAAAAACCATTTTTAGCAACATTTTTCGTTTTATGCTTAAAAACCATTTTTATGATTCGTTTTACCATACATTTTTTTGTTGTAATATGTCAAAATAAAAATGTTTTTTGCTCGTTTTAAAATTAAAACGATTTAAAACGAGCGGAATTCCAGGGGTTGAATTGAGTATTTTTGAATGTTCAGCGTTTTTAAAGCATTTTATTAATATTGGCAACATTGTTTATTACTAAAATGTAAATAATACAAAAAAAAAATCGTGCTATTTTTATCTTAAAACAATTCTTGAACATTATAAACAGTTATATGTATAATTAATGAATATAATTTTCATATTTTAATTTTGTTTGTTGTTGAAATGTGTACATGTTTATCAGCTGATAATGCAAATGTCAAAATAAAAACCAAAATAAAACGAGTGAAATTACGTGTGAACACTTTTTTTTTTAATTAAAACAAATGTCGTTTAAAACCGTTTTTAGATGCTCGTGAGAACAGGGTATTACCCTTTTTTATATGTTATTTTTGTAGTGAAAAAGTACGTTTTTAAAATAAATTTTTAAATTGTGACTTTTTCATCTTGGCGCTTTTTTACCCTTTTTTTTGTTTATTTTTACCCTTTTTACCCTATTTTCCAAAATTTTGGCGCTTTTCTTCATTTTGGAAATGGCAACACTGGCTCTTTAATAATAAGCCCCTTATTCATATTCAAATTTGAACACTTTATAACAGGTTTATAAAACAGATTCGTTTTATAATACCACATTCGCATTCATTTAAACTAGTTTAATTTTATGTTTTCCCCATACAATTTTAAACACGTTATCTGTCAAAATAAAACACCGTTTAATTTTCACGTTTAAATTGTATGGGGAAACACAATGAGCGTGTTCAGCAGAGAAACCTGCTACTCAACAGTTGAGATGTAGCACGTTTTGATTAGTTGACTCTGCTGAACGCATTTTTTATGAATGTTTTAAAATATTGAAATAAATTATTATTTTTTTTATAATTTTATTTATTTTTTCTGTGGAAAATACTTTTTTATGATTTTTTTTGTTTATTTCCTTGAATAACGTCAAAAAAAATAAAAATAATTTCAATAAAACAGCTTATTTATCAGTTTGTGATCAAATGTAGCATAATTTTTGTACGCTACCAGTGATGAGAAGCGCTCACTCAACATGTTGACTGAAATGTCAAAAATTAAACCGTTCAGCAGAATGTTGAGGAGCAGCTGAGTAGCAGCTTTCTCTGCTGAACGTACCCAATAATTAAACTAGTTAAAAATGAATGCGAACACCGTTTAAACCTTTTATAAGTTTGTTAATTTCAATATGAATAAGGGCCTAAAAATTTAAAAAGTGTGGAAAATTTTAAGTTGTTTTTATTGTTAAGTCACAGACTAATACAGACTCGACATAAGTGACAGGTGTCAAAAAAGTAGTTCTGAACCATATGGTTATTATTTTCAAATTATTCTTGTCAGGTGCGCCTCATAGAGGGTTAAGCTTATTGCTTAAGACGACGGTATTTAAAAAGAAGAAGAGTTGAAAGATAAATAAAGAAAAGTGGTGCCAAGTTGATAGGGTAGTAGGGAATTTTTATTTGTTTTTGTTGAAGATGAGTCGGAGAAAAAAAAAGGGTAAAGGAAAAAAGAAAGGAGTAGAAATTCTTTCCTTTTTTATGCTGCTTTGGAAGAGGACGGTCACGTTCAACGAGGAGAAAAAAAACAACTTGAAGGAAGGAGAAAGCCGCCATACTTTATTGAAGATAAACGCATGTAATTGGTACAAAAAAGTTAAAATTTCAAAAGTTTTACCATTGTTAAACCTACGTTAAACAAAATAAATCAAACAAAACAATAATAAAAAAAATAATTTTAAAACAAAACTGCGTGCTAAGCAGAAACCTCTGACCGCTCCTGCAGTTGTTCCTTGGGTTGACGCAGCATCATCACAACGCAACTTTTTGGAAGCACCGCCCATCCTGGGGTGCCAGGTATTCCTCTGGTTTTACAAAATTTTACGGATTTTACGCCGGACAACTGACGAACAATACTGACCGCTCTGAAATAAAGAGAAATACATATATACACCGAACCAAATATGGCAGTAATATTAACGAAAAAGCATGTTAATTTGACGAATGAACAATCATTATACAGCTAACAAAAACGGGGTGTTGATTTGAATAAAATTTTTCGTCAATTTATATTTGACATTAGTTTGATGAAATTTCGTCAAATTAACAGAATTATTTTCGTTAATTTGAATAAAATTGTTTATTCAATTTGAATAAATTTCTTCAAATTAACATACCCAAATATTCATATTAACAGAATTGTTTTCGTCAATTCAACGATTTTTTATCAATTTTCGACTTTTTATTACCAAAGCAAAAATGATTTTTTGTATGTATTCACAAATAATTTAATATAAGTATTTGCAGTTTGTTATGTAAAGCTGTTAATATTTATAAACAAATTATACGAATTATACAAATAAATTAATTAAAAATAGCGTTAAGGGACAAATTTGTGATATTAATTAAATAATATCACGCAAATTAATATATTTGTATCTGATGCTATTGTCCATCCCACTATAAAAAAGTATTTCATTTGTATAGATTAAATACAATTCTTATAAACACTTACATACTATAAATACAACATAAAATGCAATTATATTAAATTATTTATGAATACACATTAAAGAACATCATTCTTAAAAAAAACAAAAACAAAAATATCAATTAAATACTCAAACTTAAAAATTTTTATTAGGTATAACAAACAAAAAATTTACAAATTCATTAATAATTTAAACTCTTATTCAATATGAATAAAACAGTAATATTAATTTTAGGTTTTTGACGTGCAGACTAGATATTTAATGCATTTAGTCTTAACCTTTTAAATGTTACATAAATAATTACATTGTGCTCAAAAATGTAATATACCTTTCAAATAACCTAGTGTAAGTTGTTGGTTTCGTAGAGATCACAAAAAATATCTAAGTTGTTAGCCACCTTCAAATTGTAAATTAAAATTAAATTAATTTTCCAAAATGTTTATGACGCGTGCATAATGAAGAAAAAATAATGGCGTCAAAACTAAACATTTTAGTTAATTTGATAAAATTTCATCAATTTTACCTCTTCAGAAGATGTTAAATTGACGAAATTTTGTCAATTTGAATAAAATTTGTTGATTTCTTAAAAATCTTAAAAAAAAAATTGATGAAATTTTGTCAAAGATCAACAAAAATTTGTTGTTGATTTTACCTACGAGATTTGGTTCGGTGTACATTAATATACATTAATATTCTCCAAAATTACATATTTAAAAATATATAAACAAAATTAGGAAAAACATTTTTTTTTAATACTTATCTTTTGTTCACCAGTCCCTTTTGAGATTTAGGCCAAAAGGTGCGCGAGTCGGGTGTTAGGGTTGAGCTCAGGCCTAGAAACCTTCGTTTTTCGTATAGGGATCAATTGCCCCCCATAAAACAATAGAAAGTGTTTAACCTAAAAATAAAAGAATAAAATTTAAAATAATCTAATATATATATGGTGTAAAACCTTAGACGGAAACACCTTACTAGGGACAGAATACGGACGGACAAACCACATTGGAGCCTGGGAAAAAAAAATCCTAATCTATAAAGCTTTGATCTCCTGGAGAATCCAGCCGCGCTGTTTTCCAAAAGGATTTAAATAAAACAGATTAAACAGAATTTTTTATATATACTTTTCGCTGCCGCCATTTTGGAGCGATAGTTTTTATTCATTTTTTTTGTTGTCTTTTTTTTATAATGAGTATTTTAAAGTTTTTATAAATGAAATTTATACATAATGAACATTAAACAAACTTTTTATTTAAATGAATTTTGTTCTTTTTTTTTGTATTGCAAATGATTAGCGATAATCACAAATAAAAGTATGTTAAATTTTTATGAATTCAAGAAAGCAAATTATGTGTCTTGTTATTAAGATTGGTATTATGACCGCCTAAAGTCAGTAAGTATGTGGTAGGTAGGGTGACTGGTGTTTGTGGAGGCGACTCTGGGACAACCAAAATAATAGTTCCAGTTGTCATGGTGAGATCCAACGGATTTCTAGTGGGAGGGCCACTGACTGACATAACACCCGTCAGATAAATCCTGAAGTGTATGTGGCAGATTTGTTTTGTGTAAGTATGTTGGTGTGTTTTGTTAGTTTCCGTTTTGCGTCTGTTTACCTCGGGTCTCAAGTTCCTTTTTTTAAATTAATTTTTTTTGGTACACCTCAAGACTGGTATGGATTGTTTTGTCACTGTCACTTCAGCCATGTCAGATTTGCAAGAACCTTCCCCCTTCCGGCGAGTTCTAGCCGCGCTAAAAGCGAGCATACCAGCAAAGCAAATCATCTGGCAACCTTTCTTTCATTTTTAACCAGCGACAGTACCACAGACTAAATACAGACTCGACAGTAGAGTTTTACAGGAAAAAATGGGGAAAAACTAAGCGATTTTAGGAGAAAACACAGCGGTTTTTAGTACATTTTACGCTAACATGGCAACACTTTCTACGACTTAGGAGTGAGTGAAACAACAAAAAACAATCTTGCATCCATTTTTCTTATGGCGCGTTGTATCAGTTTTCTCTTTCTAACCTAATTCGTAGAATAATTTGAAAATATTAACCATATGGTTAAAGAATACTTTTTTGACACCTGTCACTTATGTCGAGTCTGTATTAGTCTGTGACAGTACATTCTACGAATTAGGTTAGAAAGAGAAAACTGATATAACGCGCCATAAGAAAAATTGATGCCAGATCGGTTTTTGTTGTTTCACTCACTCCTAAGTCGTAGAAAGTGTTGCCATGTTAGCGTAAAACGGACTAAAAACCGCTGTGTTTTCTCCTAAAATCGCTTAGTTTTTCCCCATTTTTTCTTATAAAACTCTACTGTCGAGTCTGTATTTAGTCTGTGACTTAACCACAGACTATAAACAGACTCGACAGTAGAGTTTTATTAGAAAAAATGGGGGAAAACTAAGCGATTTTAGGATAAAACAGAGCGGTTTTTAGTCCGTTTTACGCTAACATGGCAACACTTTCTACGACTTAGGAGTGAGTGAAACAACAAAAACCGATCTGGCATCCATTTTTCTTATGGCGCGTTATATCAGTTTTCTCTTTCTAACCTAATTCGTAGAATAATTTGAAAATATTAACCATATGGTTCAGAACTACTTTTTTGACACCTGTCACTTATGTCAAGTCTGTATTAGTCTGTGGTTAAGTTGTGGCTTGTAAAAATCGCTAGATTTCCCGCTGCCCGCTAAATCACTTTTTTGCCCGCTAGACGCAAAATAAAAACGCTAGTTTTAGTGGGAAAAACACCAAATTGGCAACAGTGCTGAAAACAGACTTTTAGAACACTGCAGAAAAACAAAGACAACTATATAACATAAAAACAAAGTTGAATCTAAAAATATTAAACTATTGTAATAAAATAACGACAAAAATTAGTAAACAATTAAAAATTGTGTAATAAATCTTGTGTTATTTATAATTTGAATTTGTTTCGTTTAACAACAACTGCTTCATAAACCAAATTCAAATTTCAACTGCTAGTTTGAAATTCGCCGCAATAAAGCCTCACAATTTGACATAAAGCCACAACAAAGCCAATACGGCGAAAAGTCGAAAACATCTGTGAATTAACTTAAAAGAATGTGGCCAGAATCATATTGAAGCAATTAAATTGTGTTTAACAGTAGACGTGTTTTAACAGATTTTATGAGAAACTTGGTGAAATTTATTAAAAAAGTGTAAAATTGTGTGTAAAAGATTTAAAAGGAATTGAGGAAACTATTTTTTAATAAATCAAGCTTTTGATAAAGCGAATTGGTAACATACAAAAAGCCCCACCACGGCGATAAAAGAAAAAAGGAAAGAACAAAAACCAATTGTCATTTTTGTAGCACTAAAGAAATTTTAAAGCGAAACGACGCGCGCAGTAATAATTCTAGTTGTCCCTTTCTCCCAGTGAAAAAGAATAAAAAACGTAAAGAATTTCTCATAATATGGTGTACCTCTTTTCACCCATTGCTCATTGATTGCTTACAATCGAAGTTTACAGAATAGTTGTTTCTTTCCTTCATTTTTGCCATATTCGTGAAAAAGTTATTGTCGTCGTTTTTGGCCGATTGAAATCTTTTTGTACATTCGTTCGTAGAAACACGGTAGTCGTCAAAATCAAGTGCGATTTGTGGTGCAAAGAATTGTGAATTCGTCGTAACTACATCGAATTCAGTTTTGCCAAATCTCTGAAAAGAAATTTCTTTTTTTCTAACGTTTCATTTAATTAATTTTTTTGATAATATTCAAGTTGAATAGTTGAAATATAAAATTTATTTTTTTCTTTCTTTCGTCTGCACACGATTACAATTGTTTGGTGAGCTCTTTGTGCTACACACAAGAAAAAAATTGTGAGGAGCGGCGGCTGGTTTCACATACAGACCCCATCAGAAATTGTTAAAAAAAAAAATTGAACAAAAAAGAAAAATTAAAAAATTCATACACACATCAATAATACAAAAATTTGTAAATCAAATTTTAACAATATAAAATGGCGTTAAAAAGAATTAATAAGGTATAGTATATTGCAAAAAAACGAAAAACTAAAAAAATATATTGAAAAAAACCCTTAAAAACGAGAAATTATTAAAATGCAAAAATCGTTAAAAATGTGTAAAATAAGTATAAATTCGGTATAAAAAATGGAATTTATGCAAGAAATGTGAAACGTCGTCTCGAAAAGTGAAAAAATGAAACGAATAATAAAAATGACGGGGAAAAATTGATCGAATAAAAAGATGGGCGACCAACGAAGAGAGCCCAACCGATGAGACACCAGCCACACACATATACACAGCAGGGCTGATAAAGTTGCTACAAAAGTACTTTATTTTATTTTGAGCTTTTCAAAACCCCAAAAGTGCTGTACAGCCAAAGATTTCAGATTTTTTAATTTCTAATATTTTTTTCATTTGAACATCAGCTTTGATGTACATAGTTTGTAATTATTTTGCTAAAATTTGAAAAAAAACTGGTTATAATAGGTGCGTTCGATTATCTTACAACAATCTACTATTTTTTACAACAGCTGGAATTTGTCATTCAAAAAGTAAACAAAACTTCAATTGTAGTAAAAATAGTAGAAAATTTGGGCAATCTATCAGACATATGTTACCATGACATAGAATCTCTTAATTTTTACAAAATCAAGTTAGTGTGGGTCAAGTTATCTATAGAGAGTTATCCATAGACTTCCTCTATTTTGGCAATGCGTAAAGTTAACCCAAAAAACTATTTTACGGAGAGGGTGGGGGATCTAGTCCACAGCGTCCAAGATCCGTATTACACTATCTTTTTTGTATTGGAATAATATTGACAGCAATATAAATCACATTTGAGCACATCATTACTGACCGCGGAAATGAAGGGCTCTACTGTGATTACAGTGAAGGAACAGAACAAGCACGGCACGGGGGACGGTTTCCAATTAGAATAAGGCAACGATGACACACCTCCCCTTCGTTATTAAAGTTGCCAAATATATACCTTAACGCACCATCTACACGTGGGAGAATTTTTTCATGAAAGCTGAGATAACGTCGGCAGAGAAGCAGTTGGGAAATTTCAATATTTATCTCAATATCAAATGGTGTGGAAAACGAGCTGCAATTATTCTTATGAAATTTCATAATTTTCAGTTAGCCGTGGAATAACTATGTATGTTTTTCATCATAAATATATGTACAATCTATTATTTAAGCACATACATTTGTTTATACACTTATTTTTTAATGATTTATTTTATTTTTCCTTTTTTCGAGGCCATTTGCTCCAAAAAACAATTGTAAACATACAAATATAAGTGAATTTGACACTTGATCTCATCCAATCTCATCAGATTGTTGTTATGATTTATCTCATAACAACTATCTGATGAGATCAAATACTGAGACTAATATTTAGTCCACACCTGAGAGAAATTTCTTTGCGATTGATTTTGACGTTTCTTGATACAAATATCTCAGTATTTCTCCCAGGTGTAGACAGCGGGTAAGGGTATATGACACTACATTTTTTTTATTGAATTGATATTGACAGCAATGTAAATCGCATTAGAGCACAGTATTACCGACCCGGTAATGCTGTTCTCTAATGTGATTAGTATGCCGTCAATTTCAATTTAATACAAAAAAAATGTAGTGTCATATACCCTTTAGGCCCCTATGACACTAGCTTTTTTTATTGGATTGATATTGACAGCAATGTAAATCATATTAGAGCACATCATTACCGACCGCGGTAATGATGTGTTCTAACACATGTTCTACACGTACCAGAAATGCATAGGTTTTTCTGTTAACAAATGTCACTTGATTTTTGTTAATGTATTTACATCGATTTAATTTAAATAATACTGTAGACATTACTTTTTGATTGATCTCTAACATAATTGTTAAGGGAAAATGCTTAACAATTATGTCTACGATGCGTTATGTTAACTGACGTTTGTTAACAGAAAAATCTATGCATTTCTGGTACGTGTAGAACTCGTGTAATGTGATTAACATTCCGTAAATATAAATCCAATACAAAGCTAGTGTCATATACCCATTATTGCTTATTTTTACAAAATAACAATTAAAAAAAGTTGAAATTTTGCCAAAATTTCCAAATTTTCTGACGTGAATTCTATTACATATAATAGGAATTAGGAATGTCAAAAAAAGTTGACATTCCTAATCACCTTGGTCCAAGTGCAGATCGGTGAACTCCATATGGCATAAATGTTTCATTTATTGAACAATTTACAGAAAAACATGTGAAAAATGTGTTTTTCTTGGGTAGTTTAAGATCTTCAAGGGGGAACATTTGCCCTTGTCCAA
Organism: Pegoplata infirma; assembly: GCA_963921195.1. Taxonomy (NCBI): domain Eukaryota; kingdom Metazoa; phylum Arthropoda; class Insecta; order Diptera; family Anthomyiidae; genus Pegoplata; species Pegoplata infirma. The sequence goes on along the minus strand of OY992536.1, from coordinate 166,139,882 downwards.
TTTTTCGCATATTTGAAACTAACAATAAGGGGAACTATGTGGGGTTGCCAGATACTTGAAGTCAAATAACTGGACAATGGAAAAAATTCAGCTGGATTTTGAAAAAATAACTGGATTTTTTTTTAATAACTTAAAACAAATCGATCGACAAATCGACTAAGAAAATATCTTACTTTTAGTAAGATATTTTGGTCTACTTTTCGAATATAACCTCAATCAAATGACAGCATTTATTGGCTACGGCAAAATGTGCCCTTTTTAAGCATTTCCACTCCATATTCGATCATCTCGAAATGTTGATGTTGAGCTCGTCAATGGTCTAATGATTGTTAGCGCAGATTTTTCTTTTCAAATAACCCCACAAATATAAGTCCGAAATGGTCAAATATGGAAATCTAGGTGGTCCCTGGACTTGCGATGTCAAAAAAAGGCAACAGGAACTGGCCCTCTTCTGCAGATTTGACCGCTCCGTACTTAATTTTTGGGTTTATTTTAAAGGCAACATTTTCACCAAACAATCCTCAGGCCGTCGAAGATTTCAAGGAAAACATTCATGCTGAAATCAACACTATAAAAAAAGTATAGAAAATGCAGCAAAAAGAGCACATTTAAAAGTAGTGAAAGATTTATCTTTTATTCAAAAAGAAGTAAAAAAAATGTAAAATATATTAAATAAAAACAAAATGATTGTTAAAATTAAAGAAATTCTTTTTTAAGTGGATAAATTATATTTTAACTGGAAACTTGACCAGACCCAAAATAACTGGAAAACCCAGGCCATTCCCTGCCGTCTGGCAACCCTAGTCCTATGACTTCTGAAATTGGCAAATTCGCTTATGGGAAAGTAATGTGTGTGAAGAGTACAACGTCGGTAATGCTGATTTCTAATATGATTTATAGAATCGATCACTGATCAACTTTATGGGGTCCCCGAACAATAAAAAATCTTAATAAATGCAGCAACAAGTAACTTGAAAAAAGCAAATATCATACGCACTTTAATAAAATTTATACCCGGTAGATGGCACTAGGGTTAAATTTATTATAAAATTTTTCATTTCGGTGCAATTTAATGGCACTTCAAAATGTATGCATGTTTAATCATATAAAAATTGTGTATATCGTCATCTAAAATGCAAAAGGCCCTAACTAACATTTTATTAATTTTACAGGAGAAGCAAAAAACAGTATTGAATGATATTTTAAATTTGTTAATAATTTTGTTGTTTTTTAATGAATTTTGCTAAAATTTTGTGAGGACATTCTTTTAATAAATATACATACATCAAAATAAATCAAAAAATATTAAAAAAGTTGTTTGTTTAGTTACGTCTATTGGCGATTGCCCAAATCACATGTTTTTTAATTTTGGCTATAAAATCTCTTAATTTTTATTATGCACAAATTTTTGTGGAGACGTGTATGTTGATAAAATAATCCAGAACCAATCAAAAAACTGATTTTGAATTTTTTGTTAGTTAGGGCCTTTTGCATTTTAGGTGACGATATATAGCTGCGGGTTCAGCTATATGATATATGTATGATATAGCCTATGTCTAAAAACTATAATTTTTAATTAAAATATACGTGGTGTTTAAACGTTTTCATAAATACTAGAGTTGTCAATTATTCGACTTTTAACTTTGTTCGAATAATTCAAATAATTTTTTTTTGTTCGTTCGATCAAACGATTAAACCTAAAAAATTATTCGATTAATCGATAAGAATAACGAATAAAAAAAGTGAATATAAAAAAATATTTTTATTAAGTTTAAAGTGTTGGACGCATTTTTCCTCTTCACATACATAAATGATTACAAATTCATTTATTGCGATATTTACGCCTAAAAACACACTTTTGTCATTATTTCCTATAACCACGCCCTTAAAAGTGGTCGGGTCGAAAAATATCATTTCCTAATCATCTTGGTCCAACTGTAGGTCAATGAACTTTATATGGCATAAAAATATTTCATTTGTTGAACAAATATAAGTAGAAAATTTTTTTTAAAAAATATTGTTTTTCTGGTGGGGTTTTTGTTCTTTAAGGAGGAATACTTTTCCCCTCGTCCGATTTTGTCTTGGAACTTCACCAGCCTATAACCAGGAGGCATAAACGTTCTTAACTTCAGGAGTATAGCTCTTTTTTTTTGGACTGTATCGTGCCCTTTACAGACGGACGGAAATGCGGGCATCGCTAGAATGTCTTATAATCGATCACTGATCAAAAATATATTTACTTTATGGGGTTCTAGACCGATATTTCGATACTGTAGTTGGAGGGTATAAAAAATAATTGTTCGATTAATTGACTTAAATTAATCGATTTATTCGTTATTCGAAAATCGTAATTTTTAAATTAATCGAACAAGAGTTTTGTTTTGTTTGATCGATTAATCGAATTATTCTTAATCGGCTGACAACTCTAATAAATACCACTAAACTTTTTGAAAAAGTACAAAATGCTAAATTTCAATTATCATCTCTGGCTACACACTCATGCACAACATGGCACACGAAGTTTTTTTTTTAATATTTTTTTTATTTTATATCTCAAATTGAAATTTTAGTAAAAAATAAAATAAAAATAATGGAATTTTAAATCAAATAATAATGCGTATTGGTTAGAATTTGAAACACTTCGTGTTTTTTTTGCGAATTTCTTTTTTTTACTTTTACCCAAATATGCATGTTGATAAAGATCACTGATCTTTTAAAACACCATGAGGAAGTCAATTCAAAATACCTGTATAAAAGGCAAAGAGGAGTAGGAGGTAAAAGTGCCGGGTACATTATAAACCATAATAATTTGTCCATACAAATAATGTCCTGACTGGCCTTATTGTGTGACTAAGTTGTAAAGCATTTTTCCTTACTTTAACCTTAAGGGACTTTATTTGCACAAAAGTAATTCTTTGTTCCACAAAATATATTTCGTGCATAAAATGTTCTTTAAAATGGAAGAATTTCATCAAGGTGTTACCCAATGTTTTCAGTGGTATACACAGCAATTATAGCTATCTGTCGTTTTTTTGTCTGTCCGTTTTTCTTTCTTTTCATAAAAACCCAAGTGCTGTTGCTATCAAAGCAAGACAAAAAAATAAAAACAACAATGGCAAGCAAAAATACTCCAGTCTTAAAAATAACGAAAAACCAACCTAACCTAAAATTGAGCATAAAATATAATTTAATCACCAAAATTATTATTAAATAAAGTTATAATTATTTAAAAAAAAAAATCCCTTAATTAATTATCAACTAAACATTTACTGTAATTATCCCCCCTCAATAAAAATCTTCTAGAATAAAGTGTTGATTAGTGATGTCAATTTGACGGTTTAAATTACTTAAAAATTAAACACTTAAACATGTTTAAATTTATTTTTTTTTATATTTTTAAAGTTATTTAAAAACTAATTCGCTCTTTACAGTAAAATATGTGTCAGAAAAATAAACAAATTCAAAGAAGCTAATATACAGTGGCCGACAAAAGTCTGCGTACGACTACGTAGATGTAATTCGTTAACGATAAAGTTAAGGGTATATGACACTACATTTTTTTTTGTATTAAATTGAAATTGACGACATACTAATCACATTAGAGAACAGCATTACCGGAGTCGGTAATACTGTGATCTAATGTGATTAGTATGCCGTCAATTTCAATTTAATACAAAAAAAATGTAGTGTCATATACCCTTTAACAATAGGCTTGTTTTTTGCGGACGGGATTAAGATTAGGATCAAGGTAGATTTATATAAGGTAATATTTTAGTGACGTAAATAAAAACAAATTTCTTTCAAAATCATTTTAGTCGGCAAAAACGACTTAAATGTTCAGTACACACATTTAAACGCTTTTTAAGACTTTAAAATTTTAGAAAACAACTAAATTATAAAAAAATATTGAAATTCAAACGAAATTCTTTTATATTCCACGACAAAAACTAAAAAAAAATCAAATATTTTTTAAGCATAAAAAGTGTAGTGTAAACTCAAGTCATCTATGCCAAACAAAATATTTTTATTTCGTTTTGAAAATTCGTAAATATTATTGTTTTCAAATTTGTCAAAAAAACTTTCTATGAAGAAAAAGTGAGGTTATTGGATCTTACCTTGTATAAATCTACCTTGATTAGGATTAACTTTGTTTAGTTAATAAATGGGTCAAAGTCTTGAAATTTTTTTATAATTTTTTTTCTGAATCTACATTCAATTAGTAAATATAAACAGGACAAAAATTAAGAGTTGTCCAAAATGTTGAATTGTATAAATAATCCGATCTAATCCAAGAAATTAACTAAATTTATTTTTACATTTTTACCTTTACCTTAGCTCGCTTATGTTTTTATTTTATTATTGTTAATAAGATGTAGATTCAGAAAAAAAATAAAAAAAAATGTTTGGCCAGTTTAGACCCAATTTTTTAATAAAATAAAGGTAATCCTAATCTTAATCCATTGAAAACAAGTGAGAGTGTTAAATTCGGCTGTGCCGAATCTTTTATACCCTCCAAAATGGTAAAAAAAAATCAGGGGCGTTTTTTTTGGGGGGGAGGGTGAGGGGGGGTCAGTGGGGGACTTTGAACGCACTTTCCTATCGCTATAAATATATCAAATGTTTCATTTACTTAACAAAAATACAAAAAAAAACATGTAAAAAATTGTATTTTTTCAGATATTAGTTCAGTTCTTCAAGGGGGAACTTTTTTCCCCCTTCCCCGATTTTGCCCATTTACGAACTTAACCTGCCTATGAACATGAGACATATTTGTGCCAAACTTCAGGAGTCTAGCTGTTTTATTTTGGACTGCATTGTGATATCTACAGACAGACGGACGGACGGACATTCACAGAATGTCTTTGAATCGATCATAGATCAATAATATATATACTTTATGGGGTCCCCGACCGATATTTCGATGCGTTACAAACGGAATGACAAAGTGAGTATACCCCCATACTGTGGTTGGAGGGTATAAAAACAAGGCTAATACCCCAAATTTTATTCAAACAAGTATTTTTTAAAAAAGTGATGTGTAGGTAATTTATCAAGCTTTAATTTAAGCTCAATGGCGTCCAGATTGAGTAATTCGCTTAATTGATTAACAGATTCCGATTTTTTCGGATTTTGATCCACGACATGTTTCAATAATTTTCCATGTAAAATCTTACGTGAATCCGAAAATCCACTCCAAAATTTTAAATGTAGAATGGTTTTCGAGATCTCGACAACTTTTCAAATTTTTATCTTTTTAAAACGTGGCTTTACTTAAACTAAAATATCTCCGGAACAAATTAATGGATTTCAATGTTTTTTTTTTTATTTAAAAGTAATTTAATGATATGAAGGGTTTATTGTAAAAACTCGATAAGCAACATTTTATTTTATGGAGGTTTTTGCCTAAAAACTTTTAAAATAATGTAGAAAATAGAACTTTTGCAGAACTTTTATTCTCAATATACTTGTTCGAAGGGTTAAAGCAAGACTTCTGCCAAAAATCTGTCAATGGAACATCAGCAGAAGGCGAAAAACACGAAAAAATAAAATGTTGCTTATCAAGTTCATGCAGTAAGCCCTTCATATATTAACCCTACATACAACATTTTTGATTATATGCTTTGAAGATATTAATTGATATATCGACAATTTTGCTTCAATTTTACCAAAATCTATGCTTTTCTGGTACGTGTAGAACTTGTGTTATAAGTTATAACTTATAACCCCTTAACTGATTAAAGGGGTTATGACAGTTGCTAGTTTTTGTATTGGATCAGCAATGTTAATCATATTGGAGAACATCATTACCGACTTCAATTTGACAGATTAAGATTAATTCTATATAGTTGTACTCTTCTTACACATTACATTCCCATAAGCGAATTTGTTTATTTTTCGTCAATATTAATCCACTTGTGACACTTGCTAGTTTTTGTGTTGGATTAATATTGACGAAAAATCAAGGTTGGCAATCGAAACGAATAACGGTATCGATATCGGTATTGGTATCGTTTTTTTTATTTATTTCGGTATCGGTATCGGTTACGGTATTTGAGTTGAATCGGTTACGGTATTACCGATACCAAAACGTCGATACCGGTACGTACCGGTATTATCGAAAAAATGCTAAAAATATAAAAAACGCATAAAAAATTAAAAAAAAAATATTTTTTTTTTCAATTTTAATACCAAACACGTATTTACGTATTTATTTTTGTAATTTTTCACTTGTTTAAGAAAAAAAAATATGTAAAAAAAGTATAAAAGTTAAATTCGGCTTACAAGGAAGGTCTTTCGCAGGGCACCCACCGTTTGTCCTGAAACTTGAATATTGGAATAAGGGGAGAAAAATAAGAGTTACCTGTTTTTTTTAGCTGCCCAATCTCAAACTTAAAAATGGGTTGCCACCTTATGAAAAAATATGGGCTCTCGGGAAAATCCGTATAAAAGCCGAACTAGCAGGAATTTTGTCAAACGAAAAAATACGGGTCAGCTTTATTTTGATAGAGATTATTATATATGATTTTGGCGGCCGTACGTGTATACATCTCCATATAAACTACCCCAACGATTACACATTTTTGGCAATAAGGAACTTAACGAAGCTGAATTTGGACACGACCTATATAGGATAGGCCTTCGAAAAACCTTTCGATCTGTATTAAATGTTCATATAGTTTCTTTTGAAGAAATGGGAAAAATCCTCAAAAAACGAAAAAAAAAAAACGTTTTCCCCCTCCCCTTTGATCCGCTAAATGTGAGATTGGGCAGCTAAAAAAAACAGGTAACTCATTTCCGGTGGGTGCCCTGTGAAAGACCTTCCTTGTGAGCCGAATCCATGAATACCCTCCACAGTGCCCTTTTTAAGTGATAGTTAGTTTTCTAACGTGAAAAAAATTAACAATTTTGATTAGAAATATTTTATTTTAAGCAAAAAACTTTTTTTTTTAGTCATTTTTGAAAAAAAAATTACAAATTTTTTTCTAATGTAAGTTTTCTTTTTTAAATTGTAAAAATACTTTGTACAATACTTTTCTGACTCTTCAACTTTTTTAAAGCTGGTTTAACGGGCTTTTTAACACGTGAACTAAAGGTGAAACCAATTTGAAATTCACGGTTTTAATAATAATAATTTTTGAACCACGAAGTCCTTAAATATCAAAAAAAAATCCTTGGGCACCCACATCGCGGATTTAATAAAAATCTCAAAAAAAAAAAAACTAAACTATACTAAAGGGTTCAGAAAGTTTCTATTGAGAGTCTAAATAACAAAAAGTTTGGTGAAAATCACAAATTTTCTTCTGTAACACTTTTTTTTGGAAATTTTTACTTAATCCACGATGTGGGTGCCCAAGGATTTTTTTGGTTTTAATGAGACTTCGGGGAGGCATTAGGAGTACGATTTTTCATTTACAAAAACCAAAAAAATTACAAATTTTATTATTTTTTTTTTGTAAAAACATGATTTTTTATGAAAGACCGTTTCAATACCGGTACCGAAGGAAAAGGTTTTTGAATACCGGTATCCGATACCAAAACTGAGTTTCGGTATTGGTATTGGTACCGGTATTCAATTTAAAGGGTTTCGAAACGAATAACGGTATTGAAAAGGTATCGATTGCCAACATTGCGAAAAATTGACAAATTCGCTTATGGGAATGTAATGTGTGTGAAGAGTACAACTATATAGAATTAATCTTAATCTGTCAAATTGAAGTCGGTAATGCTGCTCTCTAATATGACTTACATTGCTGACAAATCTTAATCCAATACAAAAACTAGAAAGTGTCATAACCCCTTAAGGGAATTTATCAACTTTTCGTCAATATCAATCCAATACAAAAAAAAAAATCTAGTGTCATATGGTCTTAAATGAATACCTTGCTATTAAAATTTTATTTCGCGTTTATTTTTATTTGCAAAATTGTTATCACTGAATAGTAATAGCAAAGCAAAAATAAAGAAAAACACAACAGCAAAAAACGTCATTATTAACAGAGACGTTAACGTTTTGCTTTGTTGCTTTTCTGTTTTTTATTCAATCGGTGATTTCTTTTTAATAATAAAAGCACGAACTTTCCATTTCTTTTTATCAAATGATATAAAAGCTCTTTTGTAAAAATGTTGTTATATTGTTGTCTCGTTTGCTTTGGCACACACACACTCGCACACAAAGTGACATACTGAAAATACACACAAAGTGACATACTGAAAATACTCTTGCTGCTTATTTTACGCCCTTGTTTATTTTAATAAAGCCGGCTTAATTCTAGCTGGAATGATTATTTATTGTGTTTAATACTCAATTCATTGATAAAAAATACAAATATAATTTATTTGAATAACTTTTAAATAGTTTTTAAATTTACTGTCGGTAATTTTTGCTTTCAAATTTAAATGGTTGCTTTTTTAAAGTTTTGACGTTACTTTGTGTTTTAGTATATCAGAGTTGCATTTTCTACTTTTGGTAATATATATGTAAAGGTCCCATTATTTGATACGTTACACACGGAACGACAAAGTATGCCATACTGTAGTTGAAGGGGTATACTTATTAAAAAAGTAATTAAATTAAAGCGTTTTAAAACAGGTTGTTTATTAATCGAATTTCCATACCAAATTTGTTTTATAAACTTGTTATAAGCTTCTTTTAACTTTTATGAATTTGAAGGCAATTATCTAGTTAATATTAAATTATAATAATAAACAAAAGGCTTAATGAAGTCCTTTAAGGAAACTTAAAATATTTTCATGAATTCCTTAAAAAAGGAATTTTAGAATACAGACAGGTAGGACCTGAATCCAATTTGCAATGAATAGAAATTCTTCAAAAAATAAAAACAAAACAGCTTTGTTTCGAATTTCAATAATAACACAGTGATACAAAATCGAACTTTCAGAATCGGAATGGAATTAAACCAAAAGCAAATGAAAATTGACATTTTACATAACAAAGACCTCAAGGCTTTTTTAGTTCAGTGCTTAATTTTTTTACACGCGTTTGAAGTTTATGATTTTAATGCATTTAAAGTTTTTGTACTCTAAACAAACTCTACTTTAGGGGCCCCTGGTAGTGTCCTTATTGTACATGTGGGGCCCAGCGTCCAAACTTAAGCTCAAAATTACTTTAGCTATAACCGGTATCAATTCTGCTGCAATTGGTCTAGAACTTAATTTATGAATAGCAAAAAATAAACCCTGTTGCGTATGATTGTTATTTAAAGGCAATTACAAAATTACGTATACGCCACTAATACAGTTTTCAAGTATATACTAGGCTTGTCTTTTGCAGACTGGATTAATGATTTGACCCATTTTTTAACTAAATCATGAACGTTCTTTTCATGTTCGTGTCATAAGAGCTTGGAATTCTTTGCCTCGAGAACTTAGACTTTTTGTTTTCTCAGTTAACGTTTTTAAAAATAAACTTGGCAAACATGCTACCCGCAATAATTTATTATAAATGTAAATGTTTTAATCTAGTAGAAATGTACTATTTTTTATATTGATTTCCTTTAAATTTGAACGCAGTTTTAGGGTTATTATTAGTTTTTTATAAAAATTCAAATCTCATTATTAAATTAAAAATTGTTTTTATTTAGTTATAAGTTTAAGTTTAGTGAGTAGTATGTAAACCATATTTGGCCCTTTGGGCTTGGTTTGTGAATTGTATTTCAATAAAAAAATAAAAAAAAAGAAAAAAATCTTAATCCGGTCTGCAAAAACAAGATTATTGTTATTATAATTAAAATAAAAAGTTCACCTACTTCAAATTCGTGTAAAAAAAATTTAGCACTGAACCAAAGGGTGTCCAAGAGCTTCCAGCCTCCAAAAAAGGAATTCACTAATTTGCAAGCGAGTTCCCGTGGAGAAATATTTGTTTATTTTCTTTTCTCTTTGTCCGCAAAAAAATATTTTTAGAAGCGTGTATTGGTAAATTCTAATTCAATTTGAGAATGTATTAGTGGATTTTGACAAATTCTGATTGAATTTTCTAATTGGATTCAAAATATTTTTCTCCACTACGAATGAAAAACTAAAGAAAAATTCATCCATATCTCTCCGCGGGAGTATTTTTCCAGAGGGTTCATCCACTTTCCCGCGTGATACGTCTTCTTTAATAGTCTTTGCACTGAACTAAAAACACCTTAAGGGTTTTGTTACCCGAATATTCTGCTTCTTCTTCGGCCAAAAAGCACTATTCGGCCATTATTTGGCTTCGGCCACTTTTTTTGGCCAAATATGGCCGAATACCAAGTACATAAAATAATTACACATCTCATTTTTAGTGGGGGTAGATTTGTTTGGGAGGAAGTTGACCTTTTTTTAGTTTTTTTTTAACGATTTACGCCTTATTAATTAAAAACAAGTGAGAGTGTTTAATTCGGCTGTGCTGAATCTTTTATACCCTCCAAAATATAAAAAAAAAAATTGTCAGGGGCGTTTTTTTGGAGGGGGGGGAGGGTGATGGGGTCAGTGGGGACGTTGGGAGCACCTTCCTATTGCAATAAATATACCAAATGTTTCATTTATTTAACAAAAATACAAAAAACAAGTGAGAGTGTTAAATTCGGCTGTGCCGAATCTATTATACCCTCCAACATGTAAAAAATTAAAAAAAAAAATTGACAGGGGCGTTGTTTTAAGGGGGGGGGGGCAAGGTAGGAGGAGGAGTCGGTGAGCTGGGGTGACTCCTTGGCTCTCACGGTATATGTTTACAAGATAATTTTTGTCTGCTTTGTGCACTTAAGTATTATAGTTTTATAATTATTTAAGTTATTTTTTTATCCACGCCCTTAAAAGAGGGGCGAGGCAAAAAAAGAGACATTTTTTAATCCCCAGGGTTCATGCTCAGGACTATAAACTTCTACGAACATAAAAATGACTCATTTAATTCACAAAAATATAAAAAAAAGTCAAAAAAAATTAGCATTTTTAAGAGGTTGGTTTAGTTCTTCGAGGGGGAACTTTTTTCCCCCTGGTCCGATTTGGCCCATTTCCGAACTTAACCTGCCTAGGACCATAGGACATATTTATGCCAAACTTAAGGGGTCTAGCTCTTTTTTTTTTTTGGACTGCATCGTGTTAACTACAGGCGGACGGACGAACAGACAGACGGACGGACGGACATCGCTAGAATTTCTTAGAATCGATCACTGATCAATAATATATAAACTTTATGGGGTCCCCGACCGATATTTCGATACGTTACACACGGAATGACAAAGTGAGTATACCCCCATACTGTATTTGGAGGGTATAAAAACATATAGATTATATGAATAATAAAAAAAAAAAAAAAAAATGTAAAAAAATTTATTTTTTAGAGGTTGGTTCAGTTCATCAATGGGGAACTTTTTCCCCCCTGGCCCGATTTTGCCCATTCACGAACTTAACCTGCCTATGAACATGAAACATATTTGTGCCAAACTTCAGGGGTCTAGCTGTTTTATTTTGGACTGCATTGTGTTATCTACAGACAGACGGACGGACAAACAGACGGACATTGATAGAATGTCTTAGAATCGATCATGGATCAATAATATACATACTTTATGGGGTCCCCGACCGATATTTCGATGCGTTACAAACGGAATGACAAAGTGAGTATACCCCCATACTGTGGTTGGAGGGTATAAAAACATATGTAAATTTGGTATCAGATTAAAGGTATTTAAAAAATGGTGCTAACAACGTGCCAAAAAAGACAATATTAACAAAAATATACTAAAATTTTGGTATTTTTTTAATCTATATGACGAAAAGTTGTGCATTTTAAAACGCTTTTCTAAATTTAGGTTTTCCACAAACCTTTCATTTACTATGTAGCTTAACTAGATTACTTGGAATTACATAGGAGATAAACAAAAAAAAAACTGAAAATTACCGTTTCTTCCCTTCTAATTTGCACCCCTAAATATGAATATGGGCCGCTAAAAAATGTGTGTCCAACTAAAAAAATTTTGCACTAAAACAAAATTTTCCGCTCGAAAATGTATTCGGTCGGACACTAGTTTGTTTATCCAATAGTCTACTTTAATTTCACATTGAAGCCATTGAGACTAATGGTTATAACCCAAAATATGTTGCACAGTGTAATATACTTTTTTTTTTTTAATTTTCTACCTAATTGCTAACTACAAATTATAATTTACTTTTTAACCCCCTTTTTCTTGTTAACCCAAAAATTTATTTCCGTAAATTTTTTTGTCTTAACGGTTTTTTTTTGTTGGTAAGAGCAAAAACAATTTAATTTCATCATTTCAGCCACAAATTGTTTTTCTCAACAATTCTTTTAAATCAAGTTTGTGTTTGTTTTTTGTTTTAACAGCATTCTAACCATGATTTTTTATACAAAAATTGTTTGGTTTTGCTGAATAAAGAATAGTTTAAATAACAAACACCGCTTTGACGACTGACTTCTTCTGACTACTAAGTGGTTGAAGTGCTAGTGGTAGGCAGAATGCAGTCAGTAGCAGGAGGAGTAGTGGTTGTTGTCTTTGGAAATTATTGTTTTCTTCTCATTGAATGAGTCATAAATATAAGTTTTGCTTTATTGCTCATATTGTTTGTCGTCGTTATTGTCGTTCGTTTATTTTATATCAGATGTTTGAAAACAATTATTATTTTCATATTTTGCTAAAAATTGTTTTGTTTTTTTATTAAACAAAAGGCGACAATATTTAATTTTATATGGATTACACAGGGAGCACGTTTGATGACGATGAGATGTAAAGTGATTTTGGTAATTGAAATCGGTTTCTCTCGGTTAACTTTTGTTCCTAAGTTTTGTTCGAAGAATATGTGAATTCAGTATGGTATTGCAAAACTTTAATTATTTTTTTTTTTCATAATCGGCTTTTGTTTTTTAGGTATGAAGTTAAAACCGGTCAAATCAACCGAAAAAAGTGTTAAAATTGTTGACCTCACCCCTTCCAAATTTGATGAACATCAGTGTTGGAGTTTACTTTTACAAAAGAGAGATTGATCCAATTTTAGAGGCTTCTGGTCATTCTACACCATTTACAGATGTAATTCGAAAAATATCAATTGTAATTCAAAGATTCCATTTTTAATTAGAAGATTCTACATGTAATTTGAGGATTCCATTTGTAATTTAAAAATTCCAATTTTAATTTAAAAAAGATCAATTGTAATTCGAAAAAAAATAAAATTTAATTCAAAAAGATCAATTGTTGTTATTCAAGAATTATCAATTGTTGTTCAAAATAAATCAATCGTAGTTCAAAAAAAAATCAATTGTTATTAAAAAACATCATTTGTATTTCAAAAAATATCAATGATAATGTGAAGATTCCAATTGTTTTTCGAAAACGATTAAATGTAATTCGGAAAAGAGTATTTGTAATTTGAAAAATATCAATTGTGATTATAAAAATAACAGTTGTAATTTGAAAAGAATGAATTTTTCGAATTACAATTGATGATTTTTGATTTAAAATTGATCTATTTCGAATTACAACTAATCTTTTTCGAATTACAATTGGAAGCTTTGAATTACAAATGGAATTATCGAACTACCAATGCAATCTTCTAATTAGAATATTCGAAAAACGGCATTTATGCCAAAACACTTTTATCAAATTTTAACGTTTTTCCTAATTTTTAAGACCCCATATCTAAAATACGATAACGATCAAAAGCCTCAAAGTACAATCTCTCTTTTGTAAAAATAAACTCCATACTGATATTCATTAAAATACCGGAGAAGAAGAGGTCAACCCTTTAGTTAATTTTAGGTGGCGAAATTAAAATTTAGTTTAAATTTTTAAACAACCAGACTTGTCAAAAAACAAAAGCCAGTTTTAATAAAAACTGAAACCGCTTATTCTAAAAAATGTTTTTATATTGCAAAATCTGCTTTAGCGCAGTAAAAACTGAAAAAAGTTGCACAATTTTTCCTTTAAAAATCCTAAAATTTGCTTACACAATATCTAAAAAACTGTAGATATAATAAAAATAGGAGTTTTCACATATTCTTGCTCTATAACTACGAAAAACCTCCTCTCCGAGATTAATTAATTTCATATTTTAATATCCTTTATTGGAATTACCCAAAGTTACTTTACAAGTCATCGGCACCAAAATGAATGTTCCACAGTGTTACCATTCAAACTTTATACACACACAAAGTTATTCAGGTATGTGATGTAAATCGAAAACGAACGAAATTTCAACTGTCAATATTTTATGATCTGTGTAATAAAAATAAGTTTTTTTATAACATAAATAGATTATTCTGATTAATCTTAAACGAAAATGTTAATTTCAATTGAGTTTTACTTTTTTTTTATTTTTTTAACAAAATATTCTCGATTGAAATATCGTACGTTTTCGTTTTCAATTTGCATCACATACCTGATTATTTTTTTTTTTTTCATTATAATTGCAGAATGGTTTGGGTAGCTCTCATGGCCTAATAATTAAGGTAAATGTATTAGAAAACATATTTAAAAAAAAAATTACAAACCATATAAAGTCATAAATTTAGTTTGGAACATATTCGAATTTTGTCAAAAAACTGAAACTTTTTAATATTTACTTAACGGAAGAAGACGTTACAACTAAAGTTTGTTGGAGTATTCGGGTTTGTTCAAAAATCAGGGGGGTAATTGTGTAATTCGATTCGAAAGAAACTGTTCGAATTCGGAAAATTTTCATCCTTTGTAAAATGCAATTCGCTATGAAAAAAATATTTTTTGGTTTATTTTTAGAATGAAAGGATAAACATTAATATGCCAAAAGATTTTTCGATCAGATAAAAATTATTTTAGGTACTTTAAATTGAAAACAAAAATGTCGTTCGAACAGCTTCTCTTTTCGAATCGAAATACACAATTACCCCCAGGCTTTAACCATTATTCGGTGTATGTGAACATTAAAGCCGTATTATGAAAAATTTAACAGTTTTAAACAAGTTTGGCAACCAAATAAATAAAAAATAATTGTTTCGGAAACGTCTTTCGAGTTATTTCTTAACAGTTTTATAAAGTTTAAAAATTTGCAATTTACATAAAGCGGTAACGGTATAAGACAAATTTGAACAATAGTTGTAGTTTTTTGTTATACATACATATTTTTAATTTTTATTAATTTTTTAATATCATAATTTTAAAATTCTTTTAAATCAAAAATTTCTTTTGTACCCCTCAACAATAGTATGAGGGGTATATTCATTTTGTCATTCCGTTTGTAACTCATCGAAATATCCAGGACCTCATGAACTTAATATATTCTAGCAATGACCGGTGTCTGCCTGTGGAAAACACGTTGCGTCCTTGGAACAAGAGAAACTAAAATTTAACATTTCAAACGGCAAGATAGAGGGAAATATTAAAAAAATAATTTTAAATCGACCGGTATACTGGAAGTAGAGTTTGCAAATAATCGAGATATCTCATAATCGCGATTACGATTAAAAAATTGCCGTTAATCGCGATTACGATAGATCGAATTTTTTTAATAATTTGAGTTTCAATATCTTTAAAAATATATTTTGAAACTTACATTTAATAACGTATTTTTTAGAACAAAAACTATTTTTTTTAAGAAATGAAATTAAAAGCTTTCGAACTTTGCCAGTAAAAATAATTTGAGATTTTGGCACCACAGTCTCTTTTTATACCCTCCACTTAGTGACAGAGGGTATATATAAGTTTGTCATTCCGTTTGTAACTCATCGAAATATGGGTCTGGGAACCCATAAAGTATATATATTCATGATGCCATATCGATTTTAAGACATTCTAGCGATGTCCGTCTGTCCGTCTGTCTGTCTGTGGAAAATGCTGTCACGGACAAAATGTTGCACACAGATGACTGAAACTTAACATATTTATTGGAAGTTCTCCCGAGAAATTTGGTATTGCATTTGAGCGATATCGGTTCAGCGGTTCAAAAGTTATGACCGAAAATGTAAACACACCTCAAAAATTTTAGTACATTTAACATAACCTAAAAATACAAAATGCTTTAATTCGGCTTCTGGTTGACATATGTGAACATAATTGAACACCAAATGGTATTTAAACAAGTACGAACATATTTTTTGACAAAAAAAAAAAAAGAAAAAAATCGCGGATTTTTTTTACCAATTTTTTTTTCGCGGAAATTTTTTTAAAAACTTTTTTTTTTTTTTTTTCAAAAGTAATTTCCTTTTAAATAAAGTTTTTTGCAATAATCTTTTTGAAATTGTGGAGGGTATCACTACATTCGGCAAAGCCGAATTTAACTTTTTTACTTGTTTAAGTTATGTTTTAAGTTTTTTGTTAAAATTCCTTTTTAAAACTTATAATTAAAATTCTTTGTTGAATAAAAAAATTTATTTAAAAAAATTTATTTAAAAAATTTACAAGGCATCATTAGTCAAACAGCGGTCAAAGTATGAAAAAATTTAGTTTTTTTGACAAAATTTCATGTCCAAATTTTTTGACCAAAGCCTTTTGAGTATATTTTAAAAACAAAACTCTTTAAAATTTACTCACAATCAGGTCAAAATTTAAAATTTATTTTAAATTTGAATGACTTACGAGAAAAATAAAGAAAAATTGTAAACAATTTAAATGAATAATGGGCCAACCCATCAAAATTTTCCGTTCTACTTAACATTCCAGAATCAATGATTTTTGTTTGAAATTGTCCCGAAAATAATCGTTTTTCCGTTCTACTTAACATTCCGTTCTACTTAACATTCCAGAATCAATGATTTTTGTTTGAAATTGTCCCGAAAATAATCGTTTTTAAATAATTTTAATAGAAACTTCAAAATGGGTTTAAAAAAAATTTAAAACTGATTTAAATTCGTTATAAATATAATATATTTCATAGAAAATTTTTAATCGTAATCGCATGATTTTTTTGTCGATTACGATTACGATTAATTGGTGCGATTAATCGCGATTACAATTACGATTTTAATCGTTTTGCAAACTCTAACTGGAAGTATACTTCGGACCTAAGCATTGAGGCTTTAGTTATTTTCATGTAAAATGCCAATACAAATGCAGTCATTGGCATTGTTTTGTTCATTTAAAAGAAATGTCAGGTCCCAAAGATGACAGAAAAGGTGGAAATTACTACTTAAATGTTATTGTTTGCCCGCTAAACGCAAAACGCTTGGTTTATTTTTTATATAATTTTAATATTTTTTATACGAAAACGAAAGAGGCGAGACGAAAAAAATTACATTTTCTTTTCCCCTTGGTCCTAGTTCAGGCCTTTGAACTTCTGCTGACATGAAAATATTTCTGTTGCTTTATAAAAGTATAAAAAACGACTAAAAAATTTCGTTTTTTAGAGGTTCAGGTTTAGTTTAGATCAGGGGAATTAGATTTTTATCATTTTATGAACTTAAGCATCCTTCGAGCAAAAGACATATTTGTGCCAAATTTCAGGAGTCTAGTTCTCTAATGTTGGACTACATTGTGTCTTTCACAGACGGAAGTGATCAATAATATATTTACTTTATGGATCCTTAGTGTCCGACCGAATATTCGGCTTCAGCTTCGGCCAAAAAGCACTATTCGGCCACTATTCGGCTTCGGCCACAATTTTGGCCGAATAGGCCGAATACCGAGTAATTGTATAATTTTTGTGCTCACGTGTTGCAAAACATACTAAACTAACCCCCAGTTTCTGTAATACGAACGCTATTCGTTCGTGACGAATTTGTGTGTATTTTGTTATTGTAACAAAAACAAAATACATGCAAATTCGTCGCAGACGAATGGCGTTCGTATTACAGAAACTGTGGGTAACTTTTAATCACATTAGTAAGCCACAAAAACATTTTACTAAGTGTTTTTGCAACTAAAACATTTTTTACATTCAAAAAAAATTTTCGGTCGAAAAAAATTTACACTATACAATATATTTTTTTTAAAAAATGTCCAAAAAAATGTTTTGCTTAAAAAAAATCATTCTAGACAACATTCTCATGCATTTGAGTATCCCGCCTAGTCGAGTTTAATTTTTTTCTTGTTTTTACCACATAAATATTTTTTTTTTTTTAATATTCGGCTTCGGTTTGGCCGAATAGTGAAAATTTGGCCGATACCCCATAAAGTATATATATTAGAGTTAATTTTAAAAAATAGATTTTTGGATATCATCACTTTTTAGAAGGTTTTTGTATCAATAAAAATAATGGCGTACTTTTTTTTAAAAAATTCCAACTCCTTCCCGTGCCTATAGGCGACTCAAATCGCGGATTTTGGGTCCCTTTTCACATACAACAAAAACGGCTGAATATATGTCAAATCTGACTTTACTATTCGATTCTACAGGAAAACTTAGGCCCATAAGCTTTTTTTTTAGTTTTTGGAATGCACCAGAATGCATGATTAGAGTGGTCCAAAAACAATTTTTTTAAAAAAAAAAAAATTAAAATATTTTTTTTGTTAATATACAATGAAAAAATACTTACATCTGAGAAAAATGGTCCAAAAATTTTAATTTTGTTGTTACCCGTTCAAAAGTTATTAAAGTTTAAAAATTTAATTTTTTAGTGAATACAAAATAATTTATTAGTTTTGTTATTTCTATTTAACAGCAATAATTCTAATCAATTATGTTCCTTTCAATAGCAGATAAAGCTAAACAATTTAAATTATCTTTATTTTTAACTAAACACGAGTTGTTCAGGCGCGAAATTTTACCGCCGAACAACTTGTTGGTAAAATTTCGCGCCTGAACAACTCGTGTTTAGTTAAAAACAAGGTTGGCAATCGATACCCACCCAAAAGAACGGTATTTGGCTATTGTATCGCAACCAATAAAGATATGGACATTTTTAAAAGCGATTATGAAAGTCAATAAAATTTCTAATATTTTTGATGTGTTACTTCGTGTTTGTACCGGTTGCTTTTCGAAATATAGGCCAATACCTTTATAATACCGTTTGAAACGGTATTTTAAAGGTATTGGCCTATATAACGAAAATGAACCGGTACAAACTCGAAGTAACACATCAAAAATACTAGAAATTTCATCTACTTTCATAATCGCTTTTAAAAATCTCCATATCTTTATTGGTTGCGGTACAATAGCCAAATACCGTTATTCTGGGTGGGTATCGATTGCCAACCTTGGTTAAAAATAAAGATAATTTAAATTGTTTAGCTTTATATGCTGTCGAAAGGAATATAATTAATTAGAATTGCTGTTAAATAGAAATTACAAAACCAATAAATTATTTTGTATTCACTAAAAAATTAAATTTTTAAACTTTAATAACTTATGAACGGTTAACTACAAAATTAAAATTTTTGGACCATTTTTCTCAGATGTAAGTATTTTTTCATTGTATATTAACAAAAAAAATATTTTAATTTTTTTTTAAAAAATTATTTTTTTGGACCACTCTAATTATGCATTCTGGTGCATTCTAAAAACTAAAAAAAAACTTATGGGCCTAAGTTTTCCCGTAGAATCGAATACTGAAGTCAGATTTGACATACATTTAGCCGTTTTTGTTGTATGTGAAAAGGGACCCAAAATCCGCGATTTGAGTCGCCTATAGGCACGGGAAGGAGTTGGAATTTTTTAAAAAAAAGTACGCCATTATTTTTATTGATACAAAAACCTTCTAAAAAGTGATAATATCCAGAAATCAAAATCAAAAAAAAAATTGAAAACGAACTCTAATATATATTATTGATCAGTGATCGATTCTAAGACATTCTAGCGATGTCCGTCTGTCTGTCCGTCTGTGGAAATGGTGATCACGGCCAAAGTATTAAACATATATGACTGAGACTTAGCACATTTACTTGTTGTTGCCCTAAGTTGTTTGTTATTGCATTTGAGCGAAATCGGTTCAGCGGTTCAGAAGTTATGAACGAAAATGTAAGAACACCTCGAAAATTTTAGTGCATTCTACATAACCTAAAAATACAAAATGCTTTAGATTGGCTGCTGGTTGGCATATGTGAACAGATTTGGACACACAGTGGTATTTTTACAAGTACAAACCTATTTTTTTACAAAAAAAAAATCGCGGATTTTTTTTTCACCAACAATTTTTTTTTTCACCAAATTTTTTTTTTTCGCGAATTTTTTTTTTTTAAAGATTTTTTTTTTTTTTCGAAAAAAAATCTTTTTTTTTTGGGGGGTAATCTATACATTCGGCAAGGCCGAATTTAACTTTTTTACTTGTTTATATTAATAAAGGTGTCGAGATCCTCGGAAAACAATTTCCATTTAAAATATTAGCTTTTTGCTGTGACAACTTCTCGATATTCCTAACTTTGACTTAATAAAGTTCGTCGCTTTGGACGCTTTCTTTATATAATAAAAGGTGCAATAAAAACATTATTTAATCGAAATCCAACCACTTACAAATAAATAATTAAAATATTAATGGTCGTATATGTTGTATAAAATGTACTGGCAGAGTACACTTCTGTTTATAATTGTCAACGTTGGCATACTGTTAGCATTTCCAATAAATCCAGTGCTCCGCCAGTACAATATTTTTTGTACGGTTGGCAGTTTCTGACTGGGCGGTATCATACAGAAGATGTGTTTATTGGGTTATGACTTTATTGTAAAAAAATAACGAAGTTTAATTAGTTTTTAACCTAAAAAATAAAAACCGCAAAACCCGGTTTAATCGTTTCTTTTTTTGCCAAAACCGAAACCGCGTTTTTAAAAATAAGATTTTTCAAATAAACCGAAAACCGGTTTTTGAAAATGGCTGGTTTTTTAATACTCTAAGGGTATTCATTTCAGAGAATGTAAAAGTGGAAAAATGAAAAATGTAAGATTCCACTCTCATTGATGTGAACGGGTACATAAAAAAATTGTGATAAAAAGTTTCCAAAAATAATTAAATTATTCAACGAATGAACCAATTAACTTATAAATTACACTTTTTACTCATTTTGACAATTTTTTCTTGTTGTTTAATTCTTAATTTCTATTATTATAACCAAAATTATTTGTATAAATATTTTCTTCTAAGAAAAATTTCAAACACATGTTCAATAAGGGCTGCCGAGGTAGAAAAAACTTAAATAACAGTAGCATATTTTGGTACTTTTTCTTTAATTAGTAATGAATGGCAACGCTTAAATAATTGGAAAAATGTAACTTTTTACTCTGATAATTTTACACTTGGATATAGGTTGTTTAAATTGCAACTTTTAAGTGGAAAATTTTTTCATGTGTTTGTTGTAATAAAAAGTTACTTTTTTCCAATTTTTCATTTTTACACTCAGAAAATTATGTAAGTTACTACATGTTAGTTATTTGTATATTTTACAGTAGTTAGTTGTTTTCAACTACAAAGTCAGTTGTTTTTGTATGAAAAATATCAAACAACTATTTCTGTTAGTTATTTTAAGTCGTTTTTTTGAACAACTAACAAAAAAGTACTGTGATGTAGTAACAGTTATTTAAAGTAGTTAATTTTATTTATTTTATCTCTGAAAAGTTTTAAAGTTTTTTTCAAAAAAAAAAAAAATTTCGTTATTTTTATTTTTCACAACTTTTTTTAAAAAAAAAAACTTGGAAAAAATTTGGTCTTCAATTTTTTTTCTGAAAAATATTTTGAAAAAAAAAAATATATATTGATTTTTTTATTTTTACTACATTTTAGTTGTTTTGACTACAAATGTAAGTAGTTTTTACTACATAAGTCAGTTGTTTTTTGTCAGTTAAAATAACTAACATTGTTAGTTGATTTAACTGAAAAAGTAGTTGACCCCAAAACAACTTACAAAGTAGTTATTTTAACTGACATTTTCAGTTGATTTTACTAACATAATTTTTTAAGTGTACAACCAATGAATACCCTTTCTATAAACTATTCTTAAGCATTTCTTAATAGAAATCGATAAGGGGTGATAATACAGATTATTTATAAAGAAAAAACTAACAAGGGAAGTTCCATGGTGTCACCCTTCGATCTTCATGAAATTTGAATGTGTTGTTCAGAAAGAAAATTAATTCGACACGTATTTTTTTAGCGGCCCAAACACATTGTTAGGGGCGTCGATTTGTACGGTGGGAAATTTACCTTTTTCAGTTCTTTGCGATTTACGCATATTTATACAAAATTAATATGGGCATATCGCGACCTTGGGACAACAAGGTTCTAACTGACATTTTTTTCAAAAATGAGTTATATATCGCATCGCACTAAAGCGACTACGCTCTTTCGATTGGCGCTCTCAGTTTTTGTCTATCTCTTACAGCTTCTGAGATATTCAATGCAACAAGGTTCTATCTACGTGTTTTTGGTTTGAGATTCAGTTAACAAGGTTCTAACTGGCTGATAGAACCTTGTTTACCAAAAAAGCCCATATTGTTTTGCAGATAGAACCATGTGGACACTTTAATTGGAAACAGAACCATATTGCACAAATTAAAAATTGCATATTGCACAAATACACTAAACAAAAAAAACTTGTAAAATGATAAGAAAAGCTTGTAATTTTTTTCTACCTCCTATTTTACGAGAATTCCAAGTAAAAATTACAAAATTTTTTGTAACTTTGTAAGCTATTTACCAATAGAATTGTAAATTTACAGCTTTTTTGACGCGATAAAACTTAAAAGGAATTCTCGTGACTCAACTAAATTTTTTGGTACCTCCTATTTTACGAAAATTCCTTGTAAAAATTACGAGTTTTTTTGTTTTTATTATAAAATTACTAGGATTCCTTGTGAAAAACAATATTTTCTTGTAACTTAAAATTTTTTTCGTAAATTTTGGATGCGTATAACTAACGTTTTACTAATGAAATTTTATATTTACAAACAAAATGTAAATTTCGATCAAGCAAAACACAATTTTTTTTTTTAAAAACAGAGAAAACGGTTAAATATAGGTAAAATAGGATTACGAGAATTTTTCTAGTAACTTGACAATGTTATTTTTAGTGTACACTTAGAAAATAAATCTTGTAAAGTTACCAAATAAGCCTCGTAAAATAATTCATTGCTACGAGTACCTTCTATTTTAAGAGAGTTCCTAGTAAAAATTGCAATTTTAGTGGTAGTAAGCTTGTACAATTACAAACAATTTACAAGGTTTCACCAATAAAATTGTAAATTTACAACTTTTTGACGCGATAAAAATTACAAGGACTTCTCGTAACTTAACTAGATTTTGTGCTACCTCCAATTTTACGAGAATTTTTAGTAAAAATTACAAGCTTTTTGTAATTTTACAAGTTTTTTACCAATAAAAATTAAAATTTACAACTTTTTTGATGCGATAATGTTTACAAGGATTTCTCGTGCCTTAACTTGTTTTTATTTTTGTAAAATTACCTTGGATATTTGTACGTTAACAAAAAAAATGTCAAATTACAAAGAAAAATTTACATATCGATCAAACATTTTTTGTTAAAAAAAACAACGAAAACTATCAAATATTTGTAAAATGGGATTAAGGGACTTTTTCTAGTAATTTGACAAGGATTTTTTTTGAGTGTATAACCAACTTTAATGATAAATGTGTGTTTAAAGTCACGTGAGCACAGTAGTGTCTTGAAACTTATTCAAAATAAAGAGTTTCTTCCCTAGTGGCTTAGCTTGGAGCTTTTGCTACTCCCAAAAAACAGTTTTAACGCACACGAGGAGAAAAAAAATTTAACTTGGGTAGCTAAAAGATGCGATAAGGAAGCAATGTTTTTGAAGTAAAAACACAAGAATTAAAAGGCTTTCGATAAAACTTCAGGTACTCCAACCACATACTTGTCAACAACTAAAAAACATATACTGTGCTTTGTGGACTGAGTATACTGGTGGAAGAAGTGTAAACGATATTTCATCAGCCTTCCAAAAAAAATGTTGAAAAATTATTCGAAGACAAGAATATCACAAAACTGTTAACATGGAGCGATTCTTGTGCTACTTACTAAAAAGCAAAAATTCCCTTATGGCTCTAGCAATGAAGTATTTTATTAAAGCTCATCCCGATGATGAAAGCATTACAATAAATACTCATTACCGGGACTATAAACTGACCGTCCTCTTCCTTTTATGTACCCCCCTTAATTACGTGTGACATTATTTTTCCTGCTCTACAAAATAAAAAAAATATTATGAAGATCCCAGGTGGACGCTAGGGAGACTTACCTTGTAATTTGGTTTATTTTTGATTAACAAATGTTGTATTATTATATATAAATCCAAATAGCACAAGGTTCTATCTGCAAAAAAATATTTTTTACAGAAACACAAGGTTCTATTTGGCAGTTAGAACCATGTTGTCCAAATTCATGTGCCTTATCGTTGAGCAACAGAGTTCTATCTGCTTTTTGAGACTCAAATTGTGCAAAAACTAATATAGTAGCGCGAATATTTTCAAATACATAATAAAATTTAAGGACTAATTTAAAATTATTCAAAAACCGCTTTTAAATTTAGTCAAAACTGACTTAGTAAAGCGATTAACAATATTCAACCTTAGTTTTCTCAATAGTAGTGTTGGTGCAAATAGAACCTTGTTGTTCCAAGGTCGCGATATGTAGTATCATATTAAATATATTCAAAATACCTAAGTCTTGGAGCTAATTAATATTTTTCGACTTATTAGCAAAAGTTGTGCATGTTTAGATACGTGGATTGGTTTTCCAATGACCTTTCATTTGGTATACAATATGACTAGATTTTATAATATCGGAGATAAAAAAAAAATGAAAAATTAAAGTTTCTTCCGCCCTCGTTTGCACCCCCTTAATATGAATTTGGGTCGCTAAAAAAAAACGTATCCCTTTATTTTTCTGCTCTACAAAATAAAACCAATTCCATAAAAATCCGCGGGTGACACTAGGGAGACTCCCTTGTTTTCTTCAGAAAATATGAGATTTTTTGAGGTTATACATAGTGCATAGTTTAATTTTCCAAACGCACATTTTACACACCTTCCGCATCCAATAACTAATTTGGGTGTACGCTGGCTGGCTGCGTATTAAAACACCTTTTTCTCCTTCCTTATTTTCTAGTATATTGTATAATTTAATTATTTTATTTTCTGAATATATTTTGTTGGTGATGATGATGATGGTGGTGGTGTCGGCGTTTGACGAAAATTTATTTTTAAAATTATAATTTTTTTTGTATATTCAAAATTATGTGTACAACAACAAAAAAAGAAAGAAAAGAAAAAATAACGGCAGCAACAGTAGCATGATGTTGTTGTATGTTATTTGTCTTATTTTAACTCTGACGTTTTGTCAACGTAGGCCGTCGTTTGTTGTTTTGTTCTTGATCATTTCTCTATGAACGACTACATAATGTTGAGTTTTGAGGTGTCTTCCTGATATTACTTTTGATACATTCAAGTTCTTTTTATGCCATACATCAAAAAATAAAATTGTTACATTAACTTTGTCATTCTGTGTATTATATCGATATGTATAAAATATATATGAATGATCCAAACCACCAGATCATTGATGCACCTCAAATTTTAAGCGACATAAAAACAATTGAGCGCGTTAAATTCGGATGTCCGGAATCTGTTATACCCTCCAAAATGAGAAAAAAAATTCCGGGTGCCTTTTTTTGAGAGACCAAAGACGTTGGTAACACATTCTCAATCGCGATAGTTGTTTACAAATTGATTTATAATGATTCTTATACTTAACTAATATAAGTTTATCATTAATAAAATTATTTTTTTATACTCACGCCCACAAAAGGGGCCGACAAAAAAAATAATCCTCAGGATCCAAGTGCAGGGATACAATAAATAAAAATTTTAAACAAGAATAAATCTTAAACAAGAATAAATCCCTGATCAACAATTTTAATTTTTGAAGAATGTTTTTAAATATTTCTACAGAAAATACTTCAGATTTTAATATTTTTTCTGAATGGAAAATATCTCTGAACATTTTTCTGTTGGATGATTCTCCTAAATTTTTAGTGCCCTCTAACCACAGCATGAGGGTATACCCACTTTGTCATTCCGTTTGTAACGCATCGAAATATCGGTCGGTCCATGATCGATTTTAAGACGTTCTATATTTTTACAGAAAATACATCAGATTTTAATAATATTTCTGTACGCAAAATCTCTCTGAATCTGTACATTTTTCTGTTAGAAGATTTTCCTTAAATCTAGGAATTTTTAATGCACTCGAACCACAGTATGGGTGTATACCAATGGTTCCCAACCTTTTTTACGCCACGCCCCACTTTTAAGTTAAAAAAATTGTGTTGTCCCCCCTACACTAAAAAAATATTTGTTAATTTTTCTAGTTTTTGTTTCTAATAAGAAATTACTGCTGGTTTAGCAATGTTTTTGTAAAATAAGCACTTAAACTAAGTTTTTAGTAAGAATATTAAGAAACTAACAAAATTTTTGTAGTTAATTTTGCTAAAAAAAATTGTCTTTGTGGTTAATTTGACCAAAAAAAATCTTGAACATTTGCTCGTTGCCCCCCTGGAACCTTCAAATTGCCCCCCAGTGGGGCGAGAATCAAAGGTTGGGAACCATTGGTGTATACCCACTTTGTCATTTAGTTTTTAACGCATCGAAATATCGATCGGTCCATGATCGATTCTAAGACGTTCTAAGAATGTAGATAACACGATGCAGTCCAAAACACGATGCAGTCCAAAATAAATTCTTAAATGGGCAAAATCGGAACGGGAAAAAATTTCCCTGTAGAACTTAATCAAACTCTGAAAAACGTAATTTTTTAAAACATTCTTGTGCAAGAAAAGATCAAAGTACTGCATTTGGACCCAAGGAATTAATTTTTTTCCCGCCGCCTTTTGTGGGTATGGATTAGTTCACCTATTTCCCGGTATTCCCGGGAATACCGGTATTCCCGGTTCTGATCCTGGAACTGGTTCTGAAAAACCAAAAAAATACTATACCATAAAATATTTCAATTACACTATTTAATCAGTCTTTCAGAAACATTTAGTTGTGTTTGTAAAATTATTTAAAAATCATGTAACTATTTTTTTTTTAATTCAAAAAATAAAATGGAAATGGTGTTTTTCACATGTTTTGTATTTTTTTTTGGTTAAAGCAAAGAAAACATTTTTATTTTACAAAATTTTACAAAATATACATACCGGTAGTACCGGGAATACCGTCAGAACCGGAACCGGGAATACCGGTATTCCCGGGAATACCGGGAATGAATTGAGAACCGGGAAACCGGTACCATTTCCCGGTAATACCGAGAACCGGGTATACCGGTATTCCCGGTACTACGGTACTGACCGTAGGCGGGCGTGTGGATTGAAAAAATATTATAAATAATGATAAAATTGCCTAATTTAACGTAAAATATACATATATCGTAATAAATGACTTTGGGAGAATAGACCCAACAAAAAAACGGCCCTGACAATTTTTTTTATTTTTTTTTTACATTTTTAAGGGTATACAAGTTTCGGCCACATCCGAATTTAACACTCACACTTGTTTCTATGGAAAATGTGTCTCAGAGCCTTAACAACTTTTCTATTGAAAATGTCTAAAACCCGGGAAATTTGTCTATTTTTCTACAGGCTTAAAGGTTTAAGAATTTGAGAAAATAAGCTGTAGGAAAAAATGTCTTACAATCTGAGTTTTTTTTTTACGAAAAGTATTTTATGATTTGAGGGGTTTTGTTTTCAAAAAAGTTTTTAAATTCTGAGATTTTGTTTTAATTTGAGATTTATTTTTGAAACTGAGTAATTTGCTATGAGAAAGTGCCTGGGAAAAATGTCTGAATATCCGATTTTTTTTATAGAAAAAATATTTTAAGAAATATGACAGCACAGAACATGAGTAGTAGGTTCACAGAGTTGCATTTGATGTGTTTAAGTATTAGTGACAGCACACGGTGTAACTTCTTACGTTTCATACAAACCCAGTTGGCTCTGTCTTCAAGACATCTTAGACGACGGGTGCACGACCCATGTAAATCGTTGACGACAGATGGATGACAGTCCACACAAGTCGTGAACGACACTCTCACACAAAAGATCCAAAATCATACAAGACATGATGAGCGACACTGTCGCTCAGAGTGTCGCGAATTTTAGCGATGACGATATGAGCGAATACTTCCTCCGAATTGTCGTGTATGACCAACTCATCGACTGTATGCTCTACCTTATCGTTGACGACCATATAGGCGACTTTGTCTGCTATATAATCGTTGACGACCGTACTGGCGACACATTCCCTCATACGGTCATCGACGACAATGTGAAGGACAATTTCCCCCATTAGGTCGTCCACGACCCTATGAGGGGCAATTTTTTCAGTGAAATAAAAGCAAATTTTTTTTATTAAAATTTTTTTTATTTTATATTTAATTGTTATAAAAAAGAAACGAAAAATAATAAAGTAAAAAATAAAATAGTAAAAATAAACAAATAATAATATATTAATTAAAAAGTTGAAGATTCCATTTGATATTTAAAGATCCATTTGATTTTTTGTCGTTCCATTTAAAACTTTTAACAACTTTAAATTATTAAAAGAACACGATTCTAAATTTGCACCTTCTTCGATAGCTTTTTGTACATAACTAAATATTTTATACTTACATTTGCTTTTTATTATCGCCGTTAATATGGTTCCGTTATTTTGTTTTTTTTTTTCTCTCAACAACCTTACGTTGTCGTCAACGGACACGACAACACGACAAGTATTAAATTTTGTCGGTCAGTATGTCGTAAACAAAGAGCAATATATGACAACTTTAAGAAATTGTAGCTTATATTGTCGTCAACGGAGAGTGCGATTTACGACAATCTTCATATATTGCCGCTCATTTGTCGTCAATGGAGTTTAGTACACGACAAATATTAAATATTGTCGGTCAGCCTGTCGTAAACCATGAGCAATATATGACAATTAATGAAATTGTCGTTCATATTGTCGTTTACATAGTTTGGCTGACGACAACATAAAGATATTGTCGCTCATATTGTCTTCAATCGGCATCAACTGACGACATATTTAAGACATTATCGCTCATCTTGTCGTTAACGGAATTCAAATACACGACACATATGAGAGATTGTCGCTTGCTTTGTCGTGAACCAAGTTTGGTCGAAGACAACTTAAAGACATTTTCGCTCATCTTGTCTTCAATATATTTTCTATACACGACAAGTACTAGATTTTGTCGCTTAACTTGTCTCCAACTGGATGTTACACAAGACCAGTTGAGTATTTTGTCATGCAGATAGTCGTTAGCGAATATTTCCGTTGCATTGTCGTTAGAGAAAATTTAATCGACACATGTCTTGAGCGACAAATTCTTAACTATCACTTACGAAATCGTTTAAGACAGCGTCGTCTACGACGTTTTGGCCAACTGGGAAACGTAAACAAACAACATAAATACATGCACAAAACCTCACACGTACAGGCACACTACACTAGGCAGCGATGATAATTCTGTACTAAAAACCATACCACCATATTGGAAAGTACGCAATTAGCACCATTGTTTGCATACTAGTCTGTACTGTGACAAACAGGCAACTTTTTTGGAAAGTGCGGATAAAATTTGTGAACTTTTGATAAAGAGGTTAAAAAGGGGTTTTCGCAATTTTTTTTAATGTTTACAAGTGTAGAGACGTCTATGAAGCAGTCGGTACAGTTTAATTAAGCACTTGTTTTTTAATTAAAATATTACAAGAAGTAACAAGGAAAGTACTTCAACCGTGTACTTCAGCACGTGTCGACTTAAATTTAATAAATATTATTTTATATTCATATATGTATTTATCGTAGGTCTAAGTCCTTCAAATAAAAAACCCCCAAAAATTTACACATTTTCGAAAAATTTTCGAAAAAATATTTAACGAAGTCGAATTTTTACAAGGCTTCCCATATCAAAATATATATTTTCCAAAAAAATGGGTCAACAACCCAAAAAACGATTTGGCCGATAAGCCGACATACTCCAACCTTAGAATTGTCTCTTTTATATATATATTTTAAGTTACAGGCAAATCGGTTCATAAGGGTTAGAATACTCTTAATACAATGCAGGGTATATGGAATTCGGCACAGACGAATATCACTCTTGTTTTTTTTTAAAGAAAAAAAAAATATCAGAAGGCATTACGACAAAAAAATGTCGTCATAGATTTAAAAAAAAAAAATGTGAAACAAATGAACAACAACTATTTTGTCGATTTTAAAATTTAATGCTTTCTTATAGAATTTTAAATAATTTTTTATATTAAATCTTTAGTTTAGAGTTTCTATAATGTAATCGAATTTGTGTTATGGTTTAAAAATATTTTGTCTCTTGCCAAAAAATTAAAAAGAAAAATGTTGTTGTTCCTCCATTGCAAGGCCAATGAACTTTTATTTAATATAATTTTTTTTTACATGTTTATTGTATTAAATTGTGTGCATATAATAAAGTAACACAGCAGTCAGTGTGCGTGTTAAAATTCGTTTTTCGGCTACTTTTTTGTGATTTGTTAGTGACTTTATGTTTAATATTTAAAAATATGAACTTTTAATTTATGGAAATTTTAAAAAAAGCTTTTTTTAAAGCTTTGTCTGAAAAAAAATATATTTTACTAGCTGTAGCACCCGGCGTTCCCCGGGTTGACTTAGACATGAATAAATAAAAAAACTTCTCCCCGCGCCATGTAAAGGGTCCATTTATACATACTAATTTTCTCATGACGAAACATACATTTTGAAGTTCCTTAAAATTTCACAGAAGTGGAGAATTTTGTTAATAACTTCACCACAGCGCCATCTACCGGGTCCAAATCTTATTAGGAAACTTATTTTTGTTTGATAAATGTATCTTGTGAATTTTAGCCAAATTGTACCATAAATACAATATATGGAATTATGACAACAGCGCCATCTATCGGGTATAAATTTTATCAGGCAACTTATTTTTATTTAAAAAAATATATATTGTGTGAGTTTCAGCCAAATCGTTTCATAAATACCAAAAATTTAAATATTGCGACAACAGCACCACCTATCGCGATTAAACTTAGGAGAAACCTGAGTCCAGACTTAGCTAATATATTGTCCTAGTTTGGTGTCAAGCGGTCTTGCGGTTCTTAAGGTTTAGTAACCCGTAACCCGCACAAAAGTTTTTATATATTGAGATGAAGGAATTCTAAAAGTTTATTTAAATCAAAACATATTTTTGCATTTAAAAATTTCTCGTATTTTATAATTATTGTTTTTATTTTGCTTAACTTATTAACGATTTTATTTTTATATTTTAGGAATTACAAGATTTGGGCAGAGATCCACCTGCACAATGTTCAGCTGGTCCAGTTGGCGATGATTGTAAGTATATAAAATTTTTTTATTTTTTATTAAAAACGATTTTGCTGCCAGTTTGTGATGCTACAATTTCAATAACATTATTTATTGAAAATTCAAGAAAGAGCAATTATAATTCAAAATTTCCAGTTAAATTAGAAAAAAATAAGTTTTATTCGTATAATATCAATTAAAATTCGAAAAATTATAATTTAAATTCGTTGTAATTGGTCAAATATGAATTGTAGTTTGTAGAATATAGATTTTGATTTTTTAATTCGGAAAATATCAATTGTAATTCGTAAAAGATCAGTTGTAATTTGTAAAAGATCAATGAAAATTAAAAAAAAATCTATTGGAACTCGAAAAACTTCAGTTGAAATTCGAAAAATAAGTCAAATACCATATTTACTTATTCTAACATTGTTACCAAAAAATTGTTGAATTTTAAATGCGAATATCTTGAAAACGAAGATTCTACTTGTAGGTGCATGTCACAGACTCAATTCCGTTTAGAAGTAAAATAAGTGGTTTACTCGTAAAACGCAAAACAATTTTTTTTGCAATGAAATGACTTTTAAAAATCAAAGTGGAATTGAATTGCATGGAAGGGGTTTCATTCCAAATAATTATTTCGTTTTACGTTTCTAGAGGAAAACTTGAAACTACTCTGTGAGAGGCCCGTAAGTCAAATAATTCCATTTGTAATTCGAAAATTTCAATTGTAGTTCGAAAATTTCTATTGTAATTTAAAAAAGATATAACTGGATAATATGAAACTAGTAAGAAACAAAGCAGGATGTCTTAAATTTTTAGAAAAATTAAAATTTTTCTTTCACACTTTTCTCAATTCAAAACCATATATAACAAAATCTTAGATTTTTTCTTAGAAAAAATCCCAGAATCAAAGAATTTTTCTATAGAAAAATTATCTCTGAATCTGAGAATTTTTTATAGAAGAAATATCTCAGAATCTGAGACTTTTTCTATAGAAAAAATATTTTAGAATCTGCTTTTTTCTATAGAAGATATATCTCAGAATCTGATCTATACAAAATAATCTCAGAATTTGAGAATATTTCTATAGAAAAAATGTCTCAGAATCTGAGAATGTTTCTATAGAAAAATGTCTCATTTTTAATCTGAGAATTTTTCTATAGAAAAAATATCTCTGAATATAAGAATTTTTCTACAAAAAAATGTTATTTTTTTGAAAGAAAAATATCTCAGAACTGAATTTTTTTATAGAAAATATGTCAAAAGTTTGAGAATGTTTTTTATATATCGAGGGCCTATATTCAAAACCCTCTATCTTCCATTTTCACGAAAATGACTTTTTGATGGCAAAATATTCAGTAAAACGGCCCTCATCTATGGTGTAAAATTCAGAACAAAAATATTTTTTTTTTGCTATTTTATTTGCATTTTTGGTTTTCTCTATCTCTTACACAATTAATTTTTCTGAATGCAAAACCCTCTATTTTTTCAAATAATTAATTCACAAATATTTGTTTTGAATAATTTTATCATGCATTACATGTTTTCATACTAATTTTTGCATGCTGCACATGAATTTATCAACAAAATTCCAGAACCACGATTTTGGTCCACTGATGCTAATTTTTTCTGAAAATTCTTGTTTGACTTTTTTAAAAAATATGTCTCAAACTTTGGATGTCTTGTGTACATTGTGAAACAAAAATTTTTATCTTAAAAATCCCGATGCTGATCAGCATCTGTGGACCAAAATCCCGTTGTTATTTTTTTTACTATTTCTTACATAACATACTGAACAGTTTGTCAACTTTTGAGACGAATTCGGTAAAAAAAATAATTTTTGTCTTAACAATCCGCACCTGTGGACCAAAACCGCGATTTCGAAATTATTTATAAGCCGTTATCATTAATAAATTACGTTAAAAATTAACCGATGTCATAAATGAATCATAATAATTCATTTTTATATAAATGCAAAACCCTCTATATGATCATTTTCATTCCTGTACTTAATATTTTTGAGAAACAAAACCATCTATCTATCCTCTAAAATCCCCAATAGTGCAAAATTTTAAAAACGAATTATATGTCAGCTTCAGTAGTTGATTTAAAAAAATATTGTAGAATATCGAATTTTAATTACACAGAACAAATTTTGTACATAAATAATATGAACTGCTTTCATTGATTTCAGGTCATACTATTTATGAATAAATTTTTACTATTTATAAATCTGTTCATTTATTTTCAATTTCCAAAAAAATAAACAATTTTTTTTTGTTTTTGAAATATAAAAAATTTGTCAAATTATATTTTTTCTTTGCTTGGAAAATGTTAAGAATGGGATTTAAAATTGGTTTACCATAGAGGATATGTATTAAGGAGGCGAAAAGGTATGTAGAACATAAAATTGCCAAAATATTTTGTAGTAAATATGTATTTTTCTTAATTTTTTAAGGCAGTTCATCTTGGATGATTGGACCAATTTGATTGTCTTCTACCAATTATTGTTAAAGAATTTCATTTAATATGGATTATTTATGAAGTGCTAAAGGACACCACAATATTCTGGACGATAATCTTGCAAATTTTATATGAATTTGGTATATTTTGTATGTTATGTAATTTTTGTGTAAAGATGCCGTTTAGGTTAATAAAACGCGTCTTTTAGGGCGCAAATATATATTTTATAGTAAACATATATCAAAATATTGTTATTATTGTTCGCAAAATATATTTTGTGCAGAAAATTTGCAGAAATTTAAGGAAAAAATTACCGTAGATTTATTTATTATATGTATGAACAAATTCATACATTGTATAAAAAAGATTTGGGAAAAAAAAGTCATGTTAGATTCATACAGTTTATGAACAAATTTATTCCATGAATGAACTTTTTTTTTCTGTGTACTCTAACAATTCGCGAAATAAACAGTTTTTTGGCTCTCCTGAAAAGTTGTGTTTTTTTAGATAGAGGGTTTTGAATATAGGCCCTCGATATATATTTTTTTTTAATTCTGAGAATTTTTCTCTAGAAAAAATGTATCAGAATCTGAAAATATTTCTGTAGAAAAAAGGTCAGATTCAGAGACATTTTTTTAAATAGACAAAATATCTCAGAATCTGAGAATTTTTGTATACAAAAAATATCTCAGAATCTGTAACTTTTTCTATAGGAAAATATTTAAGAATCTGACAATTTTTCTATGGAAAAAATATTTAAGAATCTAACAATTTTTCTATAGAAAAATGTTTTAGAATATGAGAATTTGTGTATTAAAAAATGGTCTTACAGGATCATACAGTTTTTCTTAACAAAAAATAAAAGTACTCCTTCCACATCAAGTAAATTCAAGAAAATTAAAAAGTTGAAAATCCTGCACTGTTTTTTGTTTTTGCTCGACCTCTTTTGTGGGCGTGGATAACAATTTATTCATATCATGATTAAACTGTATTAAGTGCAAAAAGCATAATAAATGAATTTGTTAACATTTACCATAAGAAGAGAAGGTGTCCCAGGGACCTCCCAAAAAAGAAACGCCCTTCATCACAAAAAACAAAAAAACGCTCCTGCATTTTTTGTTTTCTTAAGATTTTTTAGACGTTGGAGAGTATAAAAGATCCGAATTTAATACTCACTTTTAGAATTTGGACCATTTTTGAAGAAGTTTAAATAAAGAAATTTTTGAAAACTCGATATCTTTTGAGATTTTGTAATCGTTGGAAGAGTATAAAAGATTCGGCACATCGGAATTTAATACTCACTTTTTTCGAATTTGGACCATTTTTGTAGAAGTTTAAGTAAAGAAAAAAGAAAACTCGATATCTTAAGATTTTGTAATCGTTGGAAGAGTATAAAAGATTCGGCACATCCGAATTTAATACTCACTTTTTTAGAATTTGGACCATTTTTGAAGAAGTTTAAGTAAAGAAACAAGCTGCGAATTTTTGAAAACTCGATATCTTTTGAACGGGTCATCAAAAAAATATGAAAATTTACTAAGAAGGAGTTTTTGAAGGATTCTT
The DNA here is from genome assembly GCA_963921195.1 of Pegoplata infirma. NCBI lineage: Eukaryota > Metazoa > Arthropoda > Insecta > Diptera > Anthomyiidae > Pegoplata > Pegoplata infirma. The sequence goes on along the minus strand of OY992536.1, from coordinate 166,104,607 downwards.
AAAACTAAAAAAATAAAATCTAAAAAAAAAATATTTCAAAGTGGCCGATATTTCAATGACTACCAAACTTTTATACACCTTCTTCAACAATGGGAACGTATAACAATTTACTTCATATCAAGGTCAAAATACTTTGCAAAGTATTTTGTTTTGGTGTATTGAAAAATGTTTTTTGTAATGTATATAAATTTAATAACAATTATTTTGTTAGTCATCATTTGGATTACTACTATTATATTATTATATGGTGTGTGCTTTTCAAATTAATTAAGTCAATAATATCTAATTTTTAGACTTCAATCGAAACCATTTTATTAGACCAAACTATACTGAATATTGTGTAAAATTAGATATAAAGCCGTATTACTTACATAATTTTTTTTAAGTAATTTCTTTGTTATTACTTAAATTTTATTAAAAAATTAAAAAAATAATATTTTTAATTATAAAGAATCAGCAGTAAACAAAATTAATTTACATATAAAAAATCGATAGACAATCTTAAAGAGCATTCATTAATCTTCTTTATCTATAATATCAATAATTTCATTATTGGAAAATTTATTCATACATTTTATGAAACTGATAAAATTGATCCAAAAAATTTAACTAACCTCCATATTACTGTAAAGTATTTATACTAATAATGTTGATGGAGTTTCTAAGTGCAACAAAAACCTTGAATTTTGTTGGTTGTATTATTGTAATGGAAAACTAGTGGTTGGTTACATATCCATACACCCTTCCTCCTCTTTGTCTTTGTTGTTCATTTGTGTGAAATACAAACTGAGTATGTGCAATTTGAATCATATTTTTTTTTTACTTTTAACACAAAAATCCATTGTATTAATATTCTCTTTGGCAAATGTCAAATATATTTTTTTTAACATTGCGGTTAAACTCTCTTATTAGCCAAGTAATTTTTAAATTATTGAAGAGAATACAAAATTTGAATGTGTATTATTTTCGTTATTTAATATTTTCAAACAGATAAGTTTTTTATCTAATGTGTATTTTCGTACCATAACGTATGCAGATAATTTTAGTATTAGATTTAATAAATGTTTTATTAATCATGATTAATGCATTTGTTTAAAATGTTAAGCATTTTTTGTTTTGATTACCTGATTACCTAATGTGCAAATTAAATTGTTTAAATAATTGTCTAACATTTTTATTGTCTGGGTTTTTCTCTTAAACTAGAAGAGGTCATGACTTAAGATAAAGTTTAAAATTAGAATTCTTTAAATAAAAATGTCCTAAACTTAAGAAATTGGTTTCATATTTCGTATAGTTAATTGCACATATAATTAGGGTGACCATTTTTTCTGAACTCAAATCAGTACACCCAAGTTTTATGTTTGTTTTTTTTTTAGAAATAACTCTCTGAAAACTCTTTAATATGGGAAAAATCTGATGGTTTTTTAAACACTCAAAAAATGTTGGTTAAACTAAAAAACTCAATTAGTATTTCGGAAAAAAAAACTGTTGAAAAACAACTGCTAATAACAACTGTGGAAAAACAACTGCTAAAAACAATTGCCATGAACTGTTGTCGTTATTTTGAGTAAAATTTAGTTGGCTTCAAAAAGCAGTGCATTAAATATAACAAAAACCTACAGGTTTTAAGAAAATCCCTCAAATTCTTTGGACTTCTTCGCTAAGTTTTGATATCTCTTCCAAGTTTTTTTAGCCCTGATGTTCTGAGCGCTTTTTCCAATAAATTCTGATGATATTACCTCATCGAACATCTCAAAATCATTTGGATTCGTGCAATTACGTTATCTTTCTTAAAATATAGAAACTTTTCGTTATAGAAAACCTCAAAGATTCTGTGCGCCTTTCTATATAAATTTATGACGATCAAAATAATCTCATGCTCAGATACATTTCTGCGTGTTGGAACCTTTTGATTTACGAACTCTAAGCTCTGACGACTTATATGGAAATTCAAATTTTTGTATAGAATTTTTGAGTGAAAATATTTTTTATGTTGAAATGTTCAAAAATCAGTACAATCAGTACATATTTCAAAAAATCAGTACAAATCAGTACAACGTTTTTTGATCAGTACACCTGATCAAAAATCAGTACATGACTGATCAAATCAGTACGAATGGTCAGCCTACATATGTATAAGAAATAATAAAGATACAGCAATGGGGACAGTTGCTGGAATAGGTTGTTCGAAAATGTCGAATGTGTCTTTCGATCTTTTTTTATATAAACCATTATGGCCACCAATAACAGTATTTTAACGGAAAATATTGTTTTGGAAAGCTTGTTGTTTTAATTTGTTGTATGTGTTCACATTGCAGTGGGTTTAATTAGTTGTATTCACAGCTCAAAATATTTACTTTTGTTAAATGCGAAATGTTATTTTTTTTTTTCAACAAAAACATTTTTGCGTGTTGTTGTAACAAATTTTACATCTCGCACTTTGCAAGACTAAAAATTTCAATGACGGCATAAACGTCAGCATTTTTTATCCTTGCAAATCGAGGTCGGCAATACTGTTTTCTAATAAGATTTACTTCGCTGTCAAATATCAATCCAATACTAACAAGAAATGAGTGTCATATAGCAAAGAGAAAAAAAAACAGAGGTATCATCGTTGGAAACTTGGAGAAAACCAAATTACGAACTACGATTATCTCGAGACGGTAAAAATCTTGAGATAATCATAGTTCGTAATTTGATTTTCTCCAAGCTTTCTCAAACGATACCTCAGCTTTTTTTTACTCTATGCATATGGTCATTACTCTATATTAGGGTGTATAACATAGTGTCCACAACAGATATAACGGGCTTTATGCGATCTAATAACCTGGCAGCAAACATTGATACCTTCTTAATTTTTGCATTTTTATTGAATTGTTTAACAAGTTTTTTTCTTTTTTCTATTTCAGTATTTCACTGGCAAGCAACAATAATGGGACCGGTAAGAAAAATATTCGCAAAGTATAAGATATATATTTTTAAAATTTCCTTTCACAATGTCTTGTTAAAACTTTAATTGTGATAAAGAGGAGGATAGTACGAATTTTCTAAAAGAGCCTTCTCTTTTTTAAAAAAAGAGTAAAAAAAGACAGTAGTTTTTCCAAACGAAGAATTTACATACCAAATGGGTATCAAAAAAGATGTGTTTAAAATAACTTTAATGAGCTAACCTATTATGGAAATATCCTACAATTTTCCCTCACTTTTAATAACCTCCAACCACAGAATGGGTGTATGTATAATCACTTTATAATTCCGTGTGTAAAGCATAGAAATATCGGTCTGGGCCCTATAAAGTATATACATTAGAGTGGTCCAAAAAAAACAAAATGTTGTAAATCGCGAGCTCCATAAGGCTACAATTATACCTACTAGAAAAACAATAAGTTCTGTCCCAAAAACCCATTAAAAAATGTTTTTTCTTAAGGTCGCTCAAAGCCGCTAAAGTTTATCATTTTATATATATATTTAATACTGGAATAATATATATATTTAATACTGGAATAACGTATCTTTTTTGGGACGGTGGCACATCAAATCTAATAAATAGTTGGTGCATGATTATAAAATCCAAATTCAATTTAGAATCGCGGTTTTCGCGAATTTTCGCGATATTTGAAAAAATAAAATTTTTTGGCACATATGAAATAAAATACAAATTTGAATAAAACCAAGACATATTGATGACATTTTAAAATTTCTAAAATTTTTTATTTTGACACATATTTTTTTATTTTTTTAAATGCAAATTTGTTTAAAATTTTTTCCAAAATTTCCCACTGTGCATATAATTTTTTTGCATTAATATGACTTTACGGAATAAAATCATATG